>KZ308299.1:1176666-1210763 GCA_000376725.2 Ladona fulva | reverse complement strand
TTTAACCATATATTGTTAAATTCATAATTTTTTTGCGTATTGAGTGGTGCAGCAAATACAGGGGCGTGACAAAAAGTAGCTACGCCGCTGGTTGACCCCACCCTAAAGCGTAAATCCTGGGTGCGAGCCTGATTGTGCTTAGCATTAGAATTTCCTTAAAAATAAATATAGTAATTCAACACAACCCAAGAAGAAACAAATGCGAAAAATATCGACATGACTGGAACTCGAACCCAAGTCTCCCATTTATTCGTTATCCAAGTCGCATTCTGCCCGTGTTCAATGTAGGTTAAGGTAAGCAGATTGATTGCTAATGTTTTTCACAAATATCCTGGCCGATATCTGATTTTCGTGTACCATTTGCTCCTCCCCTAATGGTTCATTTGACTTACTGTTACAATAAAAGTTAACTCGGAAAGAAATTCAACTTTGATTTGAAGCGGTTTATCTCTATTGGAAGACTACGGATATCATTATGTTAAGGAAAACAATTTTGGGAGATTTCCTTAATTCTTCACGTCTAATCGAGCAAGTGAATTGTCATGCTCCAGGCCGGATCACTAGAGGACATTCTCAATTTTACGTCCCAGCATGTCGAGTAAATGTATACAAATATTCGCCCATCCCCAGAATGCTTAATGAAGCCAATACCATTATCAATGAACTTCGAAACATCTATATCTTCAGCATTAAGGTTGACTCTCTTAGAAGGTCGCTGATCAGATTTTATGAAACTAGACATAGAGGTTTAAAGACACTCCTTAAACCTCTAATTCATATACAGCCGTGTTTTACCTTCTTTTTCTTACAGAAACTAGTCTTGTTTTAAATTGGACGATGTATGCCGACTTTTCAACATTTTTTATGTATCGTTTGCTTTACTTGCTGTATTTTATTGTAAACATCGTTGTAGAATGCTTTTATTCTTTTCTCTTTTTGTACTTTCATTCTTTTTTGAACCTGACTTATTATTTTTTATTACAACAATACTTAGTGGGAATGCCTGTTTGTGTTATAGATATAAATAAATAAATACCATTGTATCTTATTTTTAATCAAACAGGATTATAAGCAACTATACAATAAATACTGTTTCCTTCTCTTTAATTCATATTAAAGATCCTACCGATCAAACTTGCTAACTTTCTGTTGTGTTGACCATGAGGTTAACAGATAGAGGGCGTATGAGAATAACTTGGATTTTCTCCTATAATAATTTTTCGGATCTTTTTCTCCACCTGTTAATTTAATTTATCTGCCATTTGAATGATTTTGGGCATCAGGATTTAGGGTTTTTCTAAAGAGATTCTAGAGGACGCAGGGCAATACCGAGTTAGATATTCCGTCACACTCTCCGCCCTTAACATGTTCTTAATATTTTGATGTAAATTTTCGAAACATAGAATCCTATATTGCTTAGCAATTCGTGGATACCACCCTCTAATTAAGATACATTGAGGCAATAAAATACCAAATATTGTCGATATTAGAAACTCTTGGGGATAATAAGAAATCAGCAGTAGAAAAGACAAACATTTTCAGAATCGAAGAATTATAGAAGCTTTCCCTAATTAAGAGATTGAGTTGTTAGGAAATTACCGAGAAAGGGAAATCCAACTGGTTTCAATTATGATTATTTACTCTCATATACAACAAAATAATACCAATGATGACCCATGACTTAAAAGAACTCGTACTCTTACTAGTATTGTTAAAAGTGCTTCGACATCCGAGGTCATTTCGCATGTAGGCCCCCGCCATGAATCGAACCCGGGACCACTTTCACCGAATTCGAACGCATTGCCCACTTGGCTATCCGGGAGCCCAGATATCCGTATTCAATGTCATATTTCCATTGTTAAATAAGTTCTTTCCAAAAGTTTTAGCATTGAGGATTAGTTGACACAAGTGATATTCAATAACAAATAATTCATGAAACTAAGAGAGTTTGAACGAGAATATTGAAGCAAAAGCCGCTATAAATTAAAAGCGTTTATTTATGGATCGGAGCTTGAAATCCGGAATCAAGATTGATAGTCTTCATTTCAATATGAGAGAGAAAACGTTTAAAAAGTATCACAAACAATAAAATATACCAATGAGTTTTGAGTGAATGGAGAAAAATCGTCTTTGATATCATTAATTAAACATCGAGGAGTAAAAGCGATGAAGCAAATGGTGCCGTAATTAGTAAGATAAAATATCACCGTATTATGCAATAATTGAGTTCATGGAGAATTTATGCTCCTCAGATATAATGGAGAGCACCCAAGCCATTATATATTAGCGAAACACGGTACTCAGAGTGTACTGTGGATAGCTGCAAGAGTTGTGCTCAGAGAATGAGAGCGGAGCAAGTATCGTTATCTGCAGGGGGATCAGAATCCCCGAGAGCATGTTTTCAATGGATCTTTGGACTGAGGTATTTGATACTGCTTTTGTGTTTTTTCATTTAATTCCTGGCGTTATGCCAAATGAAAATAATGGCAAATAGACCCTACGCGAAGGGATGAAACCCTTAATTACGTCTCTTTTAATGAGGGCTACAGAACTTTAAAAAGTAACGCAAATATTTACTGAATGGGAGCCTGCGCTAACGGTCTGAAGTGAATTCTCGCGTATCTCGGTCGTCAAACGATCCAGGCGTGTAAACACCGAATTAACCTCAAAGTACTCCTCAAATTAAGGAATTATTGTAATCTCTTATTAAATATTCGCTTAATTCGATCTTTCTATGCGTAAATAATTCGGCATCCAATCATAGCTTTAATTACGCTAGAGACAATTGAGAGATGGGTCAATGAGTCGTAACACACGCAAAGTATGTGCATTTTAGTACCGCAAATGTTGTCTTATTTCCAATAGGTATCATTAATTTAAAGATTACAGGCTGAGAAATTTTTTTTGAAGTTTCAGAAAAACACTTTGTATCACTACAAACAGGCAGGGCCCAAAACGAAACTTCCTTCACACAACCATTCATTTAAAGAATTCGTATTTTTTTTTTGGCTTTTTTATGCATATCACATGCGTCAAAAGGCTTACACACGAAACGAATCTTCAAATGTGTCATTAAAAGTCATTAAATCAAACTACCAAGCTATTCAAAACATATAGAAAAGAGCTTTGAACCAAACAAAAGAAATGCAATAATTAATAGCACAAAGAGATCGATGAATTTCGCTAACTTAAAATACGGGTACAATTTTGAGAAAAACGATTTGTACTTAAACTCAATATAAGTCGTAAATAGCATGTACATAAATGTCTATAAAATTCTCCCCAAGTCTTCCAAAAGGCGTGGAGAAATGTCCCTGTGGAATATCTCAATGGATAAAGTAACCAACCGGCAATTAGAAGACCCAGGTTCGAGTCCCGGTCTCATCAGACTTTCATGTCCGTTACTCCTTGGGATTTTTCTATAAAATGTACGGCTTAATTCAGTTGGAAGGCTGTAGACGGCATCATTATTTTATTTTGAGATCTCTGAGTACACTATTAAAATTGAGTAAGTAACTTAAACATCTCTACTCCTTTATTTCCAATATACCTTCTAATTCGATTACTTAACTTACCTCAGCCTTGTGGTAAACGGGCATGAGAGAAATTTAAAATCATAAAATCGCAAATCGGTCATGTGATTACATGCGGGAACATTCCTCTTTACTCCAACAGCATTACTTCATCCCTCAGGTCGGAATAAGGAAAATTTTAATTGCTCCCGCAATGAGAAACAAGGGGATTTACATTAATTGCGTGGATTAAAGAGGAAGCGCTACTTTTCCCAGGAATCGACCTCCGTGAATTTTATTGCACTAATTGACCCGAGGGAACGGAAGCCCCGTCCTTCATTCCTTCCATCAAATTCTAATCCCATTTTAATTGACTAACAAATTAAACGCGCTCTATTTCACTCCCGCGCAGGCGCAATTAATTCCGAAACATTTGTCTCCACCATCATCACACAATAGCGGAGATCAAAAAAGCGGCGTGGGCATCCTTCCCCATTTGCAGTGCTGCAAGGAGCACCACTTTTTCCGATAATCTGAAGGAGCAGCGGAGGCAGTAAAACTCCCATTCATCTCCTCCTTAACAGCAGTCCGGCACGCAAAACACATTCCTTCCCACGCATCGGTAACCGTCCCAGACATGGGACCGTGAGGAACATTTACGGCCGCAGTCCGATTCTCCGTTGTTTCCCATCAGCGGACATGGAGACGCACGGCTCCAGATGTCTCTTCTCCCTACTCGCTCCACCACACCTCCGTCTCCCTCTTAAACGATTCTTCTTCGGTTTAAATACAACTGTTCTCACCATCTACCATCTGAAAACAACGCCTTTGTTCCTAACAACTCTTCCTCGCTGTCTCTCCCCCTTCTGATTCTTCCCCGCTCTTTCTATCTCCCCTTTCGCTATCTCTCGCTACGACTCTGCACCATTCCATCCTCCGAGCCTGGCCCTTAATCCCCGCAAAAGCCTTTGATATGAAGTAGTGATTCGCTAACTGCGGCTGCAAGTGAAACTCAGGTGGCTCTCGATGCTCTTGAAAATGCGACGGAAGGAACAATGCCCACGCATCTACATCTCGGGATTTTCACCCCCCAACGACAGCGTAACGGCCCTTTTTTCCTATCGCGAGGGGGAAATGAATTGCCAATCTTAAGTAAATGAAAAGAGTGCCTCCGTATTTTCCACATTTTTTTGATGAATGACCAGTTGTAGCCATCTCTCCTGAAGATGGCTGCAAGGGCGAAGACGGTCGTCTCCACCGTTGGAGCGATAAATGCATTGGAAATTGAGTTATCCGCAGTGAACGTGTTAAAAATTATTGTAGAAATTATGAATTCCTGTTTTCCTTTATAAAATATGTTCCACAAAGTAAGGTCGAATCAAATTGGTGGCATTGCCAATCATAAGATTAACAAAATAAAATACATAAAATGTATAGCTTACTCACGCGAAGAGATAAGATATATGCAAATCCTACTTCATTTGCATAAAATATAATCGTGAAATTATCAGAAAGCACTCATTTTCAAATTAATATAGTTAAAATTATGTAAATGGAAATTCGACCTCATTAAGTACTATACATTGGCGACAGAGGTGGAGAGTGAAAATTTTCCGCAAAAATTTGTAAAATTTCACTCTTGGAAGATTTGGAGAATTTGGAAGTTTCCATTGGTTCACGCATAAAAAAGTTATTTATAGAAAAACCAAGGAGCATTGATAAAGTACTTTTTTATTGGTACTTATCTTGGCCTCTTGCAATGATCATTTTTGATAAAATCAATCTACGAAGCCGTAACTTTGTGGAACTCAAACATGGGAAGTATGGAGAAAAATAATGTCAATTCAGTATTTAATGACAAAACTTGAAAAAATTACACACAATTTTTATCACACGTTTACCAGTTTTGGCGTGATTTTTACGCTATCATCATAACTATCAACGTAAATTTCGTTAGCAAAGAAATTTTAATAAGGAAACCGGTTTCAAAATAAATATTCATCATCAGGCTAAGTATGCCATGAAAATTATAATTTATTCACATTTTCGATTATTTCTAATTCGAAATCGCTAAAAGAACAAATCCAGTGAGCGATAAAGACTTATTTCCGTACGTTTACAATGGATGGCCTCCTGAATGACAGCCTCGGCTCTTGGGCGATCAAAAGTGGCCCATTGTCTACAGAGTGTCGAGACTTAAAGATATGCAAAATGAAAAAGCTTATTAGAGGAACATGTATTAATACGAACATACATATATATAAAACTACATTAAAGAATAGAACAAGTGAACTTCCGGAAACGAAGTCTAAAAGAATTAAGAGATTGCTTAGTAGAGAGTTGAACGTACCGAGGCAACTACGCTGGCACTGGAACGCTACTGAAGCATGAAGGCATATCAGAAACCGTGATAAAACTAATAAGGTTTATTCTGGATGTAGACCTTATCGTGTCAAGTCCCCTAGTATCCTTTCCGTGTGCGATAACACTTGCTCGTTTAGTATTATCATGGTAATACGATATAAGTTAAAGACCGGATGCTATGAGTCTTAAATTAATCAATTAAATTGAAACTATCGGTACCTCATCAACATGTGAACTAGCTTTGTAGAAGTTATATAAACTAATTACAGCGTGTAATTTGCAAAGTAACAACTGAACATCGCGCAGAAAATTCCTGATAATGAAGGCAAAGTATACTTTTTATTAACATGTTAAAAATCTTCAGCGTGCCTTATATTTAGTATCTTAAAAATAATTTAAGTAATTAGAACAAGGTAATTTTCGTCAATGATCTACTTTTCCTCTATCTTATCTAAATTTCGTTAAGGTCCATAACTATGGAAATGAAGGTTATGAACGCATTAAGGAAAATTAAATATGTTTTCAAGCTATGAAAAGGAAGAAATGTCTATAACTACCGGTAATAATCTTTCTCTAATGATTAAAATTTTACGCTCATTTACGTACATAACTAGGGTGAGAATTACCTCCTTTAATAGCCGTAAAATACCACCATAATTACGAGAATTAATCAGGCGAAACCGAAATTTTGAACTTTTTAATTCATTAACCTGCAATATGAGTTTAATATTTGCTAATTCGTGGAACGGTTAACATTTATCTCCTTATAATTGAGAAGTAAATGGAGAAAAACTTATATTAACATGTATGTACCTTCATCTGGGCAACCTCTTGACGGGTGTTTCGCGATTATACTTGATTCAATAAAGCAATAATGAATTTATTTGTAATGAATGCTATGAATCAAAGATAACGTGAGAGTAGCTGTATTTCTCAGGATAATATGGAATTAGCCTCAGCATACACGATTTTCTTTCGCTTATCACTGCATGACAGATTTTCCAAGTCTGAAGAAGAATAAAGAACAAGAAATTCTATTTTGGACAATTTATAATAATTCGTACAGAAACACTCAGGAAGATCATTTTTAGTTTTATGAAATGCGAATGGTATTTTTAATCTCTATATATTCCAAGACAAATGAAACTAACGGAAACAAGAGATGTAAGTTATCGGTAGTAATAGAATTTCTTTGGTGAATTAGAAACATTACTGCACATTTCTGTTTACTCGATGGAAAGTGTATCTTTGAAGTTCTACGAACATGAGGTTTAAAGTTTTGATTTTCCCCTAATTGTTGCATAACCAGGTATACCGCGCGTTCCTCTATCAATTTCGTTTAATAAATAGGCCAAATTGAGACGAAGAATTTTCTAGTAATTTATTTAGCTAACGAATTCGTTCACAAAAAATACAATGGCGAGTAATCAATGTGATTAACGATAATTACTATCCTTAGGATAGACATACAACTTGTATGAAAAATACGATAAATAATTATGAATAAAATTTTAAGAAATCACTCTCCAGTAATTAATAGTTATCTCTTATACTATTACTTGAGCGTTTTTATTTTACTTAATTTCGTGTAAAAACGTCGTAAATAGATGCCAGGTTTTACTTCAGAGACATTAGGTATAGTGCTTAGGTGCTGAATAATTTTATCACTTGCAAAAATCACATGAAATTTGATTGAATAATTTAATTGAAAAGATTTAAAATTCTATTGAGGTTATATTAATGAGTATCGAAGCGTACAAATGTTTATATTTATTTCTCAAGTATGCGTACAGAAAAGGACGAAACGACCTGCTTCTGTTCCCATGACAACTGTTGAAGTGACTTGTGGGATGAGTTATTGGAGAAATTATAAAGGTTAGCGGAGTAGAATACAAGAGAAATCCGCAGCCGGTGACATTAAGAAATAGGATTGAAGTTCAATTGCTCATTTCGGGTCACTCTCTCTATCCCTCCCCATAGATTTCAACGTCGGTAGCGCACTAAAGGTCTTGAGTATGAAGAAATTTTCACACAAATGTATAAAACATGTACTCTAAAGTAGCCAGAGATCCGGATAAGTCAAATTAACATTATATTGGAATGACAGAATGCACTGAAAACGTTTACGAAATTGGAATAATATTGCGTGAATGAAATATAAAAAAACATCGAGTATAATGCAATATAATGTAGAAATGCCACGAAACTAGCAAAATAAGATATGAATTAGAAAATTAATTAGGAAGACGAACACGAAGTCAAATAACAATAATTTAGACCCATTGGGAGGGATAAAAGATTGAAATACTAATGCCATAAAAATTGCAATGATAACTGATTAGTACCGATAGTATTAGGTGAAAGATTATAGAGTGCAAATAAAAAAGGGAAACGATACAAATTCAGCAGAGGTAGGTTAACTTAATAAACCTCCTCCTTAAATTTAACTACGTAGTTTTAAGAGAAGCAAAAATTAAAATGAATCCTAAATTCTCTAAGGTTCTGCTCTGACCTTTAAGCCATCCTGTTTCCAGAGAATAATGTTCATAATTCTAAAAAAACTTAATGGAAGTTATTATGGAAGCCTCTCGCAATTCAACCTTGATCTTTCTCTATAATTTTTACCAGTGATACCAGCTTTAACAAAAGAGAGTTTTCTGTCATTGAATGTATGATTTTATACGTATATTTAATGAATGTCATCTTGTCAAGAATAATTTCTCATGGTGAATTAATTAAGATAGAATAAGATGCAATGAAAGGTCATAAGTTATTATGGAAGCCTCTCGTAATTCAACCTTGATCTTTCTCTATAATTTTTACCAGTGATACCAGCTTTAACAAAAGAGAGTTTTCTGTCATTGAATGTATGATTTTATACGTATATTTAATGAACGTCATCTTGTCGAGAATAATTTCTCATGGTGAATTAATTAAGATAGAATAAGATGCAATGAAAGGTCATAAGTCTCAATTGAGTCTCCTAGAGCTCAAACGAAATTAACTAGCAAATAAAATAGGATCATACTGTAAAAAAATAAACGATCTCACCATTTTACGGGTCATTAGGTATCATTTCCTTCAAGGTAGTAGAGTTAGAAAGTGAGATTAATACATGGAATTCACCGTAAGGAAGACAAAGAAAAGTTTCCGCGATACAAAATTTGCGCAGACAACAAACAAAATATGAAAACAAATCATCAGTTAAAATAATTTAAATGCGTACTTCGTATTTTCCACAAGTTTATTTTAAAAAACGACCGGTTTCGACCATGACGGTCATCATCAGGTCACCATCACCTGATGATGACCGTCATGGTCGAAACCGGTCGTTTTTTAAAATAAACTTGTGGAAAATACGAAGTACGCATTTCAATTATTTTAGATGGCATTCCACAATATTAGGCCAGAACATCTGGAGTTTAAATCATCAGTTATTGGGGTGAAGATGAGATATTCGACCATACCATTCGTGAAGTAATACTTTTACATACATCAGCAGAAAAATCCCCGCTATTCATATACTCTAAAATCACTTCATATGGAAGTAGGAAAAGTATTAAAGAAGACGTACTTGAAACGGAGAGAACCTCACAATGCAATCAATAAGATAATATACAAAGATGGTTAGATTGTCAAAAATATTTTCAAAAATCAACAAAGTTTTTCTTATTATTTCTTACTTGAGGTTTTAATACCATTCCAGTATATTCCCGAATAATAAATAATAATGCAACATCAATTTCTATATGCACGTAATTTTTAATATAATTTAGGAGAATAATCGACATTCAATTTCGAAAATGATACACGTTTCCGGAAGTTCAGGTTCAAACGCTTTCAACGATGGTGTAAAAATGTTATCAGCCCAAGTAAATGTAACAATTGTTCATACTCTATCATTCTAAGTAAATGTCATTACTTCTCGTTTTAGTTTGGCGAATCACTTCTGCCAATCAACCAACGTGAATTTCTTCTTTCCCGCGATAAAATTGATTACCTCTAATGTTTTGTCACATTCAGAGTTTACCCGAAACCAACCGCTATGGCTAAATATGGGTTTCATGATAGAAACTTCCACTTTTCTTACATACGCTAATCTCTCTTAAAACTCTCTTTTGCCACCAAAGTAACGTTACGGATAAATCTCAGTATCTATCTTTCACTCTCAAGAGAAAAAGTTGCTGCTCAGTGGAAATGTTACGTATGTCATCCAAAGATAGCAGAAGAGCAGCATTTGGTAAGAAAGAACGGAAGTTACTACAGTATACTCGAACAGCTGGTTGAGAGGCATAAAAAACCGAGTATTTAAAAAACGAGAATCTGATAAAAAAGAGCGCTGATCCGTACCAAGAATAGCATTCGCATGAAAGAGGAAAGAAAGTGTGGATAATGCAAAATTTGAGAATCCAAAATCAAAGATATCATCAAAGAGAACTCGAAAGGTTTGAGGAGCGACAGACAGAATGATTTATAAATCGCTTACATTACGCTGAAGGATCCAACGAAGACATAAACCAATTTCATACGCTTGTTTGCGGCCATCGATATTTCTAAGATTTAGATATTTGATCGCATTCAAATTCTATTGTAACCAAAGAAACAAGTCTGCATATAAAATCTTAGGATTGCACAAGGACAGGGGCAAGGATGTCACTGTACGATAAGATGAACTATGAACCTTCCTATGGAGAAACAGGCGTGAGAAAACCTGACAGGACCGGGTCTCGAACCCGGCAAGAGGAAGATCCGGGTTTCCCCCAGTCCGTTTCTCCTTGAGAATCTTAGGATGTTTAGATGTGACTCGGACAGGAAAAGTTATCAGCTGAAGCTTTTCGCCATCCATTATGTAGAAAAGAGCAACGCATTCGTCGATCCTTCGCAGCACATGACGAATAGTGCGAGAGTGAAGGTAGCTTCCATTCAGAAAGATGCTTTCCGGAGATATCTCGTGTATTCCCACGATGGCCTCTTCTCTCCTCCGAGAATTTACTCCCCCGCAAACTTCTCACCTCATCTCCCATTTTCTTTCTTTCTCCACCACAATCTTCTCTCTCTTCATCGTTCTCACGCTATCTTCTCACACGCCCTTTTTCCCTTACTTCCCATTCAAATCTTACTCGAACCCTCGATTTTCCGCTCAGTCATAGTTGAGCATCCTTCGTACCACCACCAGCGTTGGGAAATTTAACCAAAACCGATGGAGTTGTTGCAAGAATGTTTAACCCATAAACCCTTCCTGCTTCTAATAAACAAAAACAGCTCGTCAGCTTCCTTGAACTAAGTATGAAGTTTTTTATTTTGATTAAGCTAAATTTAACATGAAAATTTTCAGAGATATTTCCGTATTTAAGCAATCAGTTATAGATATTTAAAAATGGCCGGAATACGGAATTAATTTATACCTAATAAAGAGCGAAGAAAATTCGTGATGCGGTAGATATGCATATTAAATAATGTTTATCGACAATGTAACTCTGTTTTCATGTTCATTTTTTTCCCATATATTCATAAGATTTCGTACTCCAGCGAAATTTCTTTTAGCAATGTTTTGTATTACCCTAGAAAACATTTTTATGCAAATAGCTGCAAAATCTTGTTGACCTCCATACAAAGTTTCTGGAACTACCTCGGCAAAATGAACATATTGTTCCTTAAACATTTTCGTAGAGTACATTTGACTTCTAAAACATATTATTGCTAATTTGCTGAAAAAGGACTCGTACCGGACTAAGAAACGTTATAGAACCCTTTTGTAAAAATAGTTTCATTCCAAAAATCTAGCTTTGATATTAAATTCATAAGTTGTAATTTATTTTGAACTCCGTTGTAATTAAATAATTAGGTATTCCTTTCCAAACGGAAATTACGAAATAGAGGACGAAAAACGTAATTTAAGAACTCATTATCTCAGTTGGAGGATAAAATGGTTAGCTTGCCCATATCACGCCTTCAGTGGTTTTCGGAGATTATTAGTTAATTTAATTACTTTTGGGGCGAGTTTATTTCAAGTTCATTAGTAAAATTAAGGCTTTGCAATCTCTTTTACTTTAGTAAGGCATAACTTCATAAGGTCAGGGCTTGCGGTGAGATTTCCTTTGGCTTTCAAATCTTCTCGCATTAAAACGGATTTTTCCTGAATTAATTTCAAGATATTTTAATTAGAGCAGTTTATGCTCATGATTTCATCTCTATCGTCATTTCCTACATTTGATAAGAGAAAAGTGTTGACGCATGCATATATAACGTTAAATACGTAATTTAATCGTAACATTTGGACCAATATTCCAAAGCAGCAGCTTATTAAACAAAATAAATATTAAACGCTCTTTTAGAAACAAAGCGGACTGACAAGGCAAGTTTCAGATAAAGATAAAAAGGTTGAAGTCCGGGGCAATGATCTTAAGAGTTAGTCACATTCCAAAATACACCACTTTTCACTTTAAGAGTTTGTGAATATTTTCCTAATCACGAACTCTCTTATCTTGCGAGGTCTTCTTATCAAACAAATCCATGCCATTCTTATATAAATACTAGCTGAAGTGCGAGTTGATTCTCAACGCAGAAGTGATAAGTAGGTAAATAACATACTTTGTGCGAATTGCATGGCAGTATGATGATTTATTTGCAAAATTAACACTTACTCTACAAAATCGCACATTAACGTTATTTACAACTTAGAGATCGAGCAGGCAGACACAAAGTGCCTTGTATATTCATGGAATAAGCAAACGAAAAATTCATATCAAGAGAGGAAATGACAAAACTGAAACGAAGTACTACAAACTGCCATGTAAAAACAGTAACGGAGATAAAAACGAATTACAATCGTGCATTAGCATTTAGCTCTATCTCCAGTTGTACGAAACATTAAATAGAACAAAAAGAAAAGGAGTAAAGGCCACCCAATTCCAAACTAAAGAAATCCAAACCTCCAACTACCCAATTGCTTACAGCGAGAGCTCAAAACATTTGCTACCTAAGCAAGAGAGCAAGCGTCTGAGTTAGCCTCGGGCCCGACAATCAAATGAATAGCAAATAAATTACAATTTAAGCAACTAACACTAAGTGAAGCTCATCTTTCAATCAGCTTCCTTCATATTTGCACTACAAAAGTCCACTTACTTTATTATCTCCTTAATTTCATAGCGAAAACAATTTTCAATAATAAAAGTGGCCGAAGAATACATACATCTATACATACATACAATACATCTTGGACCCAAAGAAAACAATTAGCAAGAACATCTAGAATCTAATCATGCTAATATAAAATGAATCCTGAAAACTATTCGAGAAGCGACTAAGCGATTATAAGATAAAACCTTTGCAGGGAAGGATTGACAACGGAAAAGGTTCCGTTTCCTTGTAGAGGTTAAAAATGGAATGCATTCTTTTCCTGATACAATCTTCGAGCCTTTCACGCTGCAGCTAGAGATAGCATAAATACGTATTAACAATAATTAATATGAAAATCACTCGTATAATATCCTTGCTAGAATAAAAGTAATAGGGATATTAAACGGTTTAATAGTATTTAAAACTGATTGATAGTAACTAACTTAAAGCATACATAGTCCAGTCATATTTCTCACCACAAAAGTGGGTTCATGGTAGCCAGGCGGGGTTTTTACCGTTATAAAATACCAGGTAGATTTTGGAAGGGTTCGTCTCGAAATTCGGACCCTTCGCTCAACCTTAGTGACCATACCCTCTCAGCAGGAAGTGCCCGGGTTAAGACTGACCGCGTGTAATACGATTTGAAAAGTTATAAACAATTTAAATCGGCAAATAATTGTTATCTCCGTCGTATCACTCGTTCAGAGAGATCCACGTGCGTCTTTTAATCGACGTTCTACGATGAAAATTAACGTTTTCATGAATTTGTTAGAAATAAGCCACTGANCCCACTATCCGGTCAGGTAGTCTAACCACTGAAATGCCATGACGCGTCTCTCCTCAAACAGTGCGTAGAATAGACATAGACAGTTCGGTAGTTCAATGGTTAGAAAACCTGCCCGCAAAGTGGGAGAACTGGGTTCGAGTCCCAGACATGTCACTATTTTTCACGCTTGTCATTCCTTGGGATTTAGCCGCACAACTTCAATGTGCAAAGTTAACACCTTTACCTCAATCCATATGAAATTTAATTAGCCTTTTTTAAGTATACTTTATAACACCGGGCCTAAGTTATTTATAAATAATGTGTTTATTTTTAACACACCTATCTATTCATGAATGCTGAAAAAACCGTGCCATGATTTACTTGCAATATTTCATTGTAATTATGACGATAAAATAGACCAAATTGAACACAAGATGAAAGCAAAAGGTAGAAAATCCAATAAAGTTTGCATTATTACGAATAAAGAGCTCGCGAAATCTTCACTGGTTTTCCATTAGGTCAAATATTCACCGCATCTCGAAGGCTAATTCTGACACAGAAATATTTCATAGACATCATACTCATAGAAGTAAAGTGCATCAATGCATTCTTTAATCAAAGAAGGTATTCATATGCATTAAATACATCTTTACGAAGTATAAAATCATACATACAGTAAACTCTATTGTCCGGGCTAAGGATGGGCAGAGGATATACAATCAGGAAACGCGGATATTCCAAAATTTCACTTTTGTCTTATAATGTTCATAATTTACGTAAATAAACAATTTATTATTGCCTGCGCACATACGTATTCCGTTATTTTCGGTGTTTTTCTCGACTCGTTGAGAATCTTTTCACCCGACCACTGATCTTTTAAGCAGCGATAATGCTGTAGTAGTAGTAATTATTTAAGGTGCGTCGATAGCTAGGGTCATTTTCCACCGTTGACTTAAGTTTCTGCCTCTGATGTAAGTCACTGGCGCCATTGTGACCTCATCTTCACATCAGGTGTAATTGCTAGTGTGTATGTGAAAACCGTGTTGTAGGGTGCTTGGAGACATTGTGCTTTGAAATATTTTGATTAGGTCCTATAGAAGGTGAATCAAAAAACCTTATCAGGTACGAGTTCAGAATTTTTTGAGCAGCCCAGTTTTCTTAAAGAAGCTCAATACTGTTTATAGAATCGGGATCATCCCCTAGCGCCGTGTCTATGTCACCACATATTCCTAAGAAGCTGCGGGTACTTTCGTATTTATCTCATTCAAGCAGGAGGAGTTTGGTGATGATTTGTCAGTCGCATTGGTCGCAGTAAGGAGGTATGTTTTCCTTTAAGAAGAGGTATGAGTGCGTGAGAGCGCTGTGCCCAATCCTAAGTCGTGTGACCGCCACCTCCTCTCCCCGATCGCTCCTAACAGATGAGGCCCAGCGATAATGTTATTGAAGTCCTATTCCCACTGATCCATAGAAAAGGTCTTGCTTGTGTTAGAACGCACTTATGCGTGTTTTGTGTTTGATTTTTTTTTTAAAGACCGCAGAAAATATCGACAAAGAATAAAAATCATGAACGGATAATCCGCCCACGAATAATCGGGAGCTCACTCTACAACATACCAACGTCTATACGAAGCATAAAAATCATAAAAAAGAGAGAAGGAACGAAGAGGGAATGAAAAAGTTATCTCCTCCATATTTAAACCCGATAAATCGGAGTCAACTGCGCGTTATTTCAAAGAAATTAGTAATGTAGCACATTCAAGTAAACGTTTTGAGTAAGGCGTACTACCTTTACGAAACCACCTTTAAACTGGATTTAGTCTTTGAAAAATAATATAATAATTGCATGCTTCTATTAACAACATTGATTATGCGAGGAAAAATCGAAATAATTAAAAAAAATAAGGTCTAGGTTGACGGCTTCGAAACGGGAAATTTAGGGAACTAGACCGAAGATTACTGAAGCCTCAATCCTTTTTACGAAGATATGTTTTAGTATTTTAAAGCTTGGGCATGTTTATAGCAATCCTGTTGCCATGTTCTGACAGTTATATATAACGGAGAATACCAGATGGACTACCCTCAGTGTTAAAGGCCGAGAATAGGCTCATTAAACCTTGTAATTAAGGAAATGATTAAATCCGTGTTATTTTTAGATTAGTTAATGTATTTCATAGTACTTAATTTAAGCATCATATTCTATACGCGTGCATTATCATCATATTCTGGGCTGTTTGAAGAAAACGTAATTTTAATGGAACAAACAAGGGTAAGATACGCCGCAATCCTAGTTAGGAGAGCTATGTTGGAACTGTTCGATTTTAGTTTGCTATTAATGTCAAAATTTTATATTCTCCTTCCCTTGTAACACATAATTCAACTGTTAAACTAAGTTGCACGTAGGGTACAACAAGTCAAGCGAAACCGTTCGAATAATTACCATGGCAGCGTAGGATTCCATACGGCATCGCTCTAGTTGCAATTGCGTCACTCCAAAGTACTGTTTTCCCCCGCCTCGATATTCATCTCCCCATCTCTTTCTCCCCTCTCAACCCTCCCTCCATTTCCTCCCAATTATTCGGATTCGAAGTAAGATATTCACAGCGAGACAGAGAGGGGACGCTAACCTCAAGTTCCGCCATCCTTGCGCTTTTTCCCCGTTTATCCTCGCCCTGCGATTCACCACGCTCTCGCCAATACCACGACTCCGGCATTCCCACGTCCCCTCTCATGTACTCCTCTCCATCATCGCACACCCACATCCCCTACAGCGGCTAGAGAGAGAGCCGCTCATGCGTTTCTAACCGCATTCGATCGATAACGTTTCAAATATTGCAATACCGACGGACGCTCTCCCTCTTTAGCTGCTGTTTAATCCGGAAGCAATCAATGAGAGGGTTCGACTGTGTCGTATAGGAGTCGCGGGCATAATCGCCTTCGCCGCTCAACGGAACGAGAAATTTCTCTTGGATGTAAAAAGCTCTCCGTCGGATGAATTAGCATGGGATGGAAGTTTTTTCTCTCGCGTGTCTTTCCGTCTAAGCTGCTCGATAGACAATTCCCTTCGCCGTCGCCCACATTGGCATCTTGGTTCGTCATTGGGCTCTGCTCAGAAGGTCTATCAAGCTATGCCAAGGCAGTCAAACTTATTCCACCAGAGGACCGTAATAGAAGCATCATCCATTATGAGGGCTCCTTAGGTTAGACTACCATCCTCTCATAGGAGTATTTCGTAATTTCGCATAACCTAAGTGAGCGTTACTCAAATGCTTCAGAATGCAGGATGGGAATCTCTAGAAGATAGTAACTTTAAATTAAGGACAAATTTACTAAACAAGTTCAGAGAAGACATTCTTAGAAGATGTCGCCGATATTATGAGTCCTCCCTGTTACATAGGCCATTCTGATTCTGGGAGGAAAATCAGAGATACAATAGAACGAATCGATTCAAAAACTTATTTTTTCCGCGAACGATACGCGAAAGTAATTGATTAAGGAAGTAGAGTCATGATGATTGTACCCCCTGCCCGACTCCGAAATGTGTCTTGCAGGGTACATATCTACATACGTAGATGTAGATGAACAATTTTTGTGGAGACTGTTTGTGCCGATTAGCTCTAAGACGGCAGCAAACGCTATTATACCAATGAAACTATACGCTCAAAGAGATTAAAAGGATATTCATCATAAAAATCATCATCATATATCTAAGGGCTGGTGCCTTTTCGATGCAATATGTACTGCAGGGCTCTGATTTTCTCGTAAATTTGATCCTGTTTTCCCTTTTTCTGCTCTTCCTCAGTCTCTTCAGCAATATTTTTGGTCCATTTCTCTTTTTCTTCTCGGCATTTAGTTGTGATGTTATTTTTAATTGTTTTGTAGTCATCTACATTGTTTTCTTTCCAAAGCATATTCCTTTCCTGAATTAGGTTCAGCATTTCTTCTGTCATCCAAGGTTTTCTGGGCTCCAGTTTCCTTTTTCCTAAAACCTCATTCGTTGCATCAACTATCCCCGACAAAAATCATGATAATTTTTAATCAAAACAAGAATTGATTACCGCATTATTCTGACATTTGTTTTCATTCTGACATATTCCTACAACCCTTATGAGGGCTATAGGTGTAGTTACATCGACATTTATTCAGGAAACTTTGGTAAAACTGACGGACAGGTTTGAAAACTTCATCGAGTCGCCACCACCTGATGGTCACCACCTGATGATGACCTGAGGGTCGAAACTATAGTCGTACAATAAAAATTATTGTGGTAACGGTAAAAGTGTTCTTTTCGTCATTCTTTATAATGGAGAACTACCGCAAAGTCGAGGCCGAATCGATATATTCTATAGCATCTTAACTGTCAATTGCAATGATTTAAACTTTAAGATGCAGTTCAAGATGAGTACGTTTGGAAATCGTCCTGAGGCAAAGGCGTTATATTCTCCATATTTTATGGAATAGATATAGAAATCATACTGCTGCTATAAGCTTCTGTTCTAATAAGTCGACACCCAGTGATTTCGGCATTATAAAACAGCATTTCAGAAGTACCAAGACGGTCAGTCGTTTTACTTTTTCATAAAATTTGATGAATCATGCGTCTCATGAAGCTTGGGGTAATAAGAATGATTCGACTGACTGACTGCGAGCAGCCTATTGCACAAACCTCCCTTTAAATAAGCCTAAAGAAAAATCCTCAAATAAGTGTGTATTTCACTATGTAATGATCCATACTTCATTACAGTGTAACATAATAGCGTACTGATAAGGCTTCTACCTCATGACTTATCGATTCGATAATCAGATTAGGAAAATAATATGAGTTGCTTTTTATTATTTTTTCCATGTGAATACATAGCGATACCTTTTTGCGTCTTCATTTGAATTCCTTTGCGCATATTCTGCTCCTGAAGTTGAAAATTCCGAATCAAATTTGCTACTTCCTAAGACGTTTTGGGTAAGAGAGTTGATGCATTTATTTGGAAAAATATATTCTCGAAATTTCTAAATAATTTGAAAAGACTGAAAGGAAGACTCTAGGGAGGAAGGAGACTCTCAGGAGGAACGCCGAAAAATCTTGCTTGAATAAAGCACTACTTTTATCTTTACATATTAAATTTAGATAGAGTTTATTCAATATCAAGTGCATACTGCTTAAATCATGACTAATGATGTCTAATAACGTTAATGTATTGTAATATATTATTGTATTGTAATTAATTGTATAATTTATTGCATTGCAATTTTTGTATGAATTATTGTATTGTAATTTATTTTAATTTTATATATAGACGTAATTCTGTATCTATAATAACTATGCATTAACAGCTATTATAACATATATTTAGTTGTGAACTACCACTTTCACAACCAATTTGTAATTACCTATCTTGCTCTTTTAATTCTCTGTCATAGTTTTTCCTAGCCATATATTTCAATTTATGTATCTTAGATTAGTCCTACGTTATACTATACATTGGTGTTCCTTGTTAACATAACATCTTAAGCTGTTCACCAAAGCATTCGATAAAATTTCAACTATGCGCCTTTGGTGCTCTGAAACATAATTTTTCACTTTATCTCAATTAACTTTTAGAAAAACGAGAGAAGCAATGACACCTGATACTGGTTGAGAGAAAATGTGAAATAGAAAAATTACTTTCAGTAAAATCAATTCCCAATGCACACAGTATATATATTTTAATTTCTTTCCTGCATCATGAATCTCACTGATATTCAAGAGAATGGACTTAAATTGTCGCTTTATATTTAGTCTATTCATTTCATTGTATTACTTTCTATTTGCGATAAAAAAAAATAGAATGATAACCACTGAAAGCACTCCAATTACCTCCGTAGTACAATCTTTTCCCTTTATATCGCCACGCCCACTGATTGCTTGTTATTTTACGCTTTAACGATCTAGAAACATTGACCGCTTCAAGACGTGGGCGATTGATACGTCTTAAACATTAGATCGACGAGTGAAAAAAATATCAAAATAAATACCTTACAGCGCCTTTTTCCGCCGCAAGTAAACATTATCCCCGTTATTGCGATTTTTCTACGAGGAATGAAGCGGATTTCTTTTTGCTGTTATTCTGGTTTTTTGCATGCTCTTAGAATGGTTTGAGTAGCTTAAAACGGTTAGTTTTGTAGAAGTATCTTGTTTCTCGATTGATTTTGTTGACCAAAAATTTGTATTATATAGAAAGGAGTTCATTATTATTCAGAAATAATTGAGTACGTTACTTGACTTACTTGATTGGATGTATGCAAGCGTCCATATAACCTAATTGCGTGTTTCTGCTCAATATTATTATGCTTACGTGTTTAGTAAGTTTCTGCTTCCTTAAATATTTAATTTTCACCAAAATGTTTCTACTTTAATGCTAACTGAGAATAGTTACCGGTTTCTTGGGTGTCCAAAGTCTTCAACTTGTAAAAAAGATGGGTTGATGATCTATTAAAACAGGAGAAGGCTATGCCTGAATTTCGCGATCGCTATGGTACGGAAAGCATGCTAACATCAAAGAAATTAAGGTTATTTCAGATATAAATTCGGAATTTCCTGTTATTAAGTGTCCCTCACCACTGTCATATGAGATTTAATGGACTTTTCCTTCCTTAAAGTGTGAGAAAACCGCTCAGGAATTAGCTTCCAAAATAGATTTTTAAATTGCAAAAATTATGAATTAAATTAAGTAAACCTTGGAATCATTATTATGTAAGTCAATTGCGAAATCAGATATCCATTTACTGACATTTTATCTTTATTTAATTTATGTATTGATTTATCCTTGAAAATTTAATTATCAAAAAGAAAGAATTTCAGTATTAAATATTTATGGGATAACGGATATACGTATGCATAAGATGGTAACATTTTGCATCAGATGTAATTTCAAGAAATTGTTTCAAGTAAAAAACTTTCCTCTTTAGCGGCAAGTAAAATCTGAGAATAAAATAGAGTATTAAAATAACTTTTATTGCATTAAATTTAATTAACTTTATCTAAACACTAACGTAAAGAGAGTTTATGATAAAATTCCTAAATCGTGAAAGTGCTGATTCGTAAAAAAATTTCAAGAAAATTTCGTTTATTTTCTACTTAGACATGACAATTACGCTTATATATGGAAGCTTCAAAATTGGTATATTATCGTCTGTTTATTCATCTGAAAATATTTTTATATTTAAAATATAATGAAACGGTAATATATGTTATAATAGTTTTAAATGATTTTTGTGAAATTCAGATTGTTTAGAATGAGAAATACATAATTAGATCTTAAGATAAAGAAAGTAAACAAGAAATAGTTAACAAAAAAACAGATGTTTGTCTTCAAGCTATTAAAATGGAAGGTAAGCAACGATTCTTGCGGAAATCTTGACATAGAAATGACGAAGTTAGAAGAGATGGAAACAAATATGTGCACAATGAGTCACAGTCCATTTACTCAGATTTCTCACGGTGTGGAAATGCAAGCGCCGTAGCAATAAACCGTAACAAAATCCTATTAATGGTATGTAAACAGCGGTTGATCCTCATCCCTTTGGTTCTCGATTCCAAGAAAGTTCAAAAATAAGAGTCAGTGAGACATTTTAATGTGGTACAGAAAATCCGGATCCGAACATTTAATCCGTGTTCCCCCGAAAAGGTAAATTCCGCCGATGTGCGTCTGGAAATCGAATGTAAGAGGGACTTGCGGAGGATGCGATAAAAAGAACAAACGAGCCAATTTTTTATCCCCCACGATTAAAAGCCTCGGCTATGCAGAAATCAATAGCATATCTCCACCATATTGCCGAGCCGTCACTCCCTCCCGCCGACGATAATGAAAGGAACTCCTAGGAACATTAAAAGTAAACAAGTCGCTATGTAAGAGGCTGTTATCCGGTTTCCCCTCCCCGCCTATTCATCCTGTTCTTCAAAGCGACTCTCACACCATAAATCCAATTACAAAACATTCAGCTTCCCAATCCGGTTTCCTTCCTTAAGAGTTCAACCGCTGCAGAGAACGACAACTCATTCCTGAATTAATCGAACGAGATGCATAGGAGGCCGCGCGGGAGGGGGCGGGGTGAAGAAGGATTCGGAATCTTTCCGAGAGGAAAGAAATTTTGAGAAAATGTGAGCGATAATGACGAAGCGTGGATGTCCCCGCCGTGATGGAACTGCAAAGTGCTTTCTTACTAACACAGTGACTGTCTCTCCCCCTTTATCTCCTCTTTCGAAATATTTATTTCTTATGAAATCGTCGGATATTTATAAATGTGTATATTTTTCATTTATTTATGCGAAATTTTTGGACCTTTTCCACATCAGGTGGCAATGGCAACCCGTCTTTCCGAGAAGGACTGGCATTAAATCTCTCGTCTCTATTCATATCATTAAAAATTTATAAATTTGAGGTTTAATTAATTCTGTTGATTGTCTGGAAGATTTTAGGTAAGCAATAGAGTGTAATTTCAATCAATAACGTATTGCTTATTAGATTTTGACAAAAATAAATAACTTCAGAGTACCCAAGGATAAACGGAAGGGAGACAATTCAACGTGAACGGGACTTGAACCCGGGCGGAAGCGAGGCTCATTGAGCTAACATCAAATACCTATACCCTTACCGTTTTAGGTGAAGTGTAATTTTGGAAAGATTTCAAAAAAGTTCCGTCGCTTTAACTTGGATTTTTAACTTAAGTTTTAAAGTAAAATAATGGTAAAAATAAAACCTTCCACTTAGACGAAACTGAGACTAAAAGTTTCCTCTTCCATCTAACCATCAAACCATCTTACTATTCCATCTTCGAATCTTTAAAGGTATTAAATTTAATGTTATAGTAGAAGAAAAAGAGGAGGAATTGTGTGTAAAATAATACTCTTTGCTGGGAGAAGTGCTAAATACCAACTTAAAGATGTGATGCAAATGATTCTACTGACATGCAACAAGATATAAGATGAAAGATCTTTCCATCATATTTCCATCTTTTTAAGTTGTTTCTGCTCATAGAAAAACATTATAAATTGAATGAAATTGTAAAATATACTGTAACAAACACACGTTTGAATAACATAAACACACATACTGAATATGTGATTAGATATACAACGTAGCCTATTAACATAATATGGATCTTGTAATTGTGAAGAGACTAAATCCGAAACAACCATAAATCAAAATGGAATTTAATGTTAAAGATAGTGAGAATATTAATATAATTCTAAATATAGAAATTAATCTGAGAAGTGCTCCAAAAAAATTGATATTTCAAAACTTAACTTTTCAGAATTGCACCTTGATAGTAAAAATAGGTTAAATGATAACAAATTATCTACTTCCAAAAATTAAAATATAATTTTTAAATGAAATTTTTCCGGAGCAGGGTGAAGAAGTTCATAACGTAATTGAGAGATTTTTGCACTACTTCTAGAACAAATGTATTTACTTCATGGTCAGTTTCAGCAATTAATCCTCATCGTGTTAAATATTTCATAATAAACAAATATTCGTTAAAATTTATCTAAAAGTCTTTAAAAATTAATTAAAAAGAATTCGCTGGAATAAGTGCATACAATTCAATTATTGATTGCATTGAAAGAATACCTTTGGAAGATTACTAAGAAATAAATGGTTAAAAATCTTTCTTTTGAGGATTTAGTAAGTGAAGAACTGAATAATTCGGTTGATTAGAAATCATTACAAAGAAAGTGAAAAATGTTAAAAATATTTTCCTGTATTTACCATTCACGGTATCATTCCAGTCCCGTATGCTTGAATCTTCCTGACATGCTTGTTCCAATAGATTACACAATTAAGGACTACAGAAAATTTCTCGAAGGAAGAAAACCATGAGAATATTTAAAATGACTAACCATACCTAGAGCAAACAATAAAAAGAAATTAGTAGTGAATTAGAAGTGATATCGTACTGAAGATAAAACTAAATCGTTGTGAATCAGAATAAGTTACTTTTTAAAAGATGTATGAAGGAAATCAACTGAAATTATACTGAATTCCTATTCGATCAAAGAGAAATTACATCTTTATTTATGAAGAACCACGTGGTGCAGAGGTATCCAGTCGAATATAATCCGATATCCCTTCACTTTCTCTTCTCCATAAAAGTAACATCCGTTTACATATATGCACACGTGACGAGAATTTCTGCATGAGTAGTTTCGTTTGCTACAAATGCATTTCCCTGTGTATTTGCATTTGATTCACCTGAATTTGAGAAAGTTCGTGATTCCGTCCTATTTAAAAGAACATGATCTGGATGATTTATCATTTGTAGACGGAGAAGTTTCACTTCTGCTTTATTTAAACTGCACCCTTTAAGATTTATTTCATCGAATAATCAAAATTTCGTTCAGTCGCATATAAATGTCTTCATCTACATCTACATCAACTTAAATACCCTGAAAGCCGCCTTTCGGCGTGTGGAAGGGGGGAAAACACCGAGAAATTCTTCCTGAATGGTAATGTAATAATTGATCCGGGACATCATGTAAGAAAATAGGAGTATAAGTGATTTGATGTGAAAAGAGCGTCGTTTTACACTAATCTCCACACCACGGAATAAATTCATCCGTCTTTAGAAATTATTCTATTTGTTGATGTAGACAGAGGAGATCTCTAAATTCTTCCGATTTCTGATGATCCTGGTGGGTCCTTTGAAGCAAGTGCATTTGCTCTTCCGCCGATTATCTTTCTTTCCAAATTAAACTATGACGTAGTCTAGACAACAAGAAAAAGTCGGTGAATTGCTTCCTAAGGACATAGCTGAGATTATTTTATTTTGATTTCTATAATGTACCATATTCGTTCTTATGATTAAAATTCTTATAAATAGTTCTTGGGGTACGATGGGTGTAAAACCGGGGTTGACACGAAAAAAGGGAAACACTGAACAATATTCTGATAGATATTCATTTTAATAAAGGTTGGTTTCATGATGGATCAATCTCCAGAGATTTGCTGATTTAAGTTCGGCAAAGTAACAATTCTCATAATAATTATGTTTGCTGAAGCGTTTCTAGTTGTGCTGGTAATTAAAATTGCTAAATTACATTTATTTTGCGTCTATTACTCATTTTGACACAGATCAGTAGTCGTCAAACGTTTTTCCTTCGAAAGCAGAGCAGAATATTGCCAATTTTCGGAGACTGCTGAAAAATTAGAAAATGATCGATGCCCTACAGCCGTTACTAATTACTAATGCATCATTTCCTCGTATTACTCACTCGTATTAAGATCACATATACAGCAAATAGTTTTGATTACTAGCTGTCCCCATCTCCCATATACACACAAAAATTCCCTTCGGAGTGGGAACCGCAGATTTAAAAGCTCATCACTAGAGGTAAATATTTTACGTATAATTGCCATATTGTATGTAATAGTTCTGTAATGTACGTAATATTGTATGTAATAGTTCTGTAATGTACGGTAACTAAACGTCGCCACTGGACGAAATGTCTAATGTACGTAATATTGTATGTAATAGTTCTGTAATGTACGGTGACTAAACATCGCCACCGAACGAAATGTCTAACTGCGGCGGTATTGACTATATAATAATAATAATAACAAAGGCAAAGGTATTGGCTATAGTACACCCTCTAAGAAAAAAAATAATAATTTTATTAGTTATAGAACTAACATATAAGTATGTATGTATATACAGTAGAGGAATAAGTTAAAGATTGTCATCCGACTTCTAACGCAGCGTATTCCGCACCAGGGTAGCGGAGAACTTCCAGCATTTTTCTCGAAATTTTGGAGAACTCTACCACTCAAAGAATAAATATCATTATGATTTCCATCGGGAAACAATACCATCTTACAGTAGATGACGTCGATGCATTTATTACATAATTCATAAATATATGGACCGTTACGTTTCCTTCCCAAACCAATCCTGCATTGATAGATAAAATATGTAAACATATATGGAACAATTTATTCATACGCCCTATCGGAAATCTTCCGTTGTTCAGCCCCCGGATGACGCGATAAGGATTGCTGTTTCCATCCAACTTTTCTTACATTCCGTCCGAACGGACTCTCATTCGAATGAGAACGAGCTCGAGCAATCCCTAAAACCAGAAAATCCACCGTCAATTATCAAGTACATCGCTGAATCATTTAAAATAATTTCATGACGCTGATATTTCAAGATTCGGAATAAGGAATAAAGGGGGGAGGCGCCTTGTCCCTTCTGCTTTTGCTGACGCCGTGATTCCAAGAAAATCCGATTCCAGAGATCCAAAGCCTTATATGGATCGAGTTTGCGGGCTCGACGTTGAGAATGGGATTGCCCGATGCAGTCGCGTCCGCGAATGACGGGAAGGGGACGGGAAAAGGGCGGGAGCGGATACCTATATAAAAAGACTTCACATTTCAAGAGGACGGAATGGCAGTGTCGAACACTGCGTGCATATTGAGGAGCAGCGGTCGAAGGGAAGATTGCGATCGATCACTTTAAAGAAAGGACGTTGAGGAGATGAGCGACGTCTTCCTCGCGGAATCCGCGGATGGGACTCATTGATTCCCGTGTGTATTTATGAGGCCCTCTAAACCAGTGCCTCGGAACTAATTCCCTCTGCAGCCGCCTTCTAGAGTAATGGTGGAACTAAATCGTCCCAGGATGAAGCCAAGGACAAGTAAATTCAACTCAAGTTCGATTCATTTGATAAGCTGGAGGTTTGGTCACTCAAAGAGATGTGCTGAAAATGTGGCGAACTTTTATTATGGGATGCATGACATATTAAAGCTTCAGGCAATCAATAAAATTAAGACGACGATTATATATGAGTGTAATAACGATTCCATAGGACATTAATTGTACAAAGGAAAGAGTGAACCAGTAATGAGCAATCCATTACAGAAAAAATTGACGCAAAGTTTCGAAAGAGGTGTATAAATGAAAAGAAAGCTGGCCTGAATGTAATAAGCAAGGAATAAAAGTTAAGAGCTAACTTTAAGCAAAAATCTACCTCTTTCAGTCATTTCTTCCGTGAATATAGCGTAGAATATTTTGTCAAGAAGAAAAGAAATAAAAACTTGCCGAGAAGGGTTGAGGAGACTCACAGAAGTTTTGAAATGATTAAAATAACTACTATATTATGAAAACTCATGAGAGTTTAGTTACCTTTTATCTTGGTTATCAAGAGTATTGGTCGCAATTAAGGCATGGAGTCAAGCGATGCTCTCCGAGTTTTTTCTTTTAATATAATACACGTTTTCAGATAAGAAGGCTCTCTCACCACATCCTTCTATCGAAACTTACGATTCAAAAATTACTACGATATAACTCAATTAGCATGATACCGAAAGAATAGTATAACGGTATCCCCTCTGATTCAGGAAAAAACTGTCAACAGTGTGGAGAAAATAATCAAACTGGAAACTCTATAATTCCGGAAGTACTTGTATTTGGGATGAAAATGAAGATGCGAGATAAAGAGAAATTCTTTGGATGAAATCCAGGCAACGATGAACAACGAACTGAATAACTTGGTGGAAGAAAACACCTAATTTAAGAATCAAGGGCTGAATATCGCGCATTGAATACTTACTAGTAATAATACTTACGAACAATAATGATTCGCCGTATTAGCAATTATTTCCTGATGGAATAATAGTAACGTATCGCACTTAAATTCTATTATTTTCCGAATTAATTTTATGTTATCGCTATGAATTAAAAACTATCTTACACGAAAGAAAAAAAAAGTTGATTTGGTCTTACTTTTGAGGGGAATTAAATAGTTAATCTCCACATATAGGCAGAACACAATTTTATATGCTTCTTATTGATGACGAGAATAAGAGAACCACATATGTTTGCCCCTGTAGATGTGATGCACTTTATCTGTTTTAGAAACCAGTCTTTATAGGCATTTTAAGAAAACGCATTGATGAAATAAATGTATCAGATATCATTAAAAGAATTAAGAATTTTTGTAGCAATTCATAATATTAAGGATGCTTAGTCAGAGGAAACGAAAGATGCCTCGGATTCCATTTCTGAATTCTCCATTAAATCGATCTGTTCATTTCCTGAGAAGATCTTTTCAAGTTTCAGCATCCGAGGAAACTTCGTGTGCTGAAAAACCAGTGATCTTCCCGTCTCCTGAGAAGATGATTTTTCCATTGCAATGTGAAATGCCGCTACTTTTCAATACAATGGGATTCGTTTGTCGCAGTGACATTTAAATACAATTCTGTCGGCTCCTTTCATTTCCCATTGGTATTTCCTCCTGCACTGGTTTCGATTCTTGAGCAATACATCCGCGATTCAATTCGAATATTTACTCTATTTTTAACTCATTTTTATCGCAAATACGCGACTGTCATTCACTTACGCCGCAAAATATTGGAATGCTAGCTCGAGGAAATTTTAGTTCAAAGTTAATTTTTTCGAGGAAACACAAGACTCATCTTTAGTAACTCAAGTAACTTAACTTCATAATTGTAAGCTGACTCTTTATCTTCAAGATGTGGTGTATATTAAGGTGTTACATAACGGAAGTATGCATAAGAGAACACAAGATGTAAACTTTTAAGAAAAGGTCTTTACTGTGAGTAATCAGTTACTCAATTCCACTCATTTACCGTGAATATTAAAAGAATAGAAAATACTGAAATACGAGTGAATAAAATTAAAAATTGCTCCAAATTGTTTTAATTTGAATAAATTGCTTCATCCGCGATGGAATTGATAGTAAGACCTCGAGATGTTAGTTGCTTAGAAAGCGTGTCTAATGAAATATTCACTCGACTGTTTGTATTCATGAGTTGCTTTGTTTTTAATTTATTACTTTGATTCAGTGATAGATGCTCTGGAAAATGCATATCTTATCTTTGAAATTGTCCATAATGGCAATTTTGCATTTTTGAACCTCATATCGAATAATCCCCCATAACAGACATGGGAATGAAGTTGATATGAATATATTTGCCAACTAAAGTCTTGTTTCCGATCTTTTGGATCTCGATTCTTATCTCACGAGATTCGAGTTTACATTCTCGACTAAAAATTAGGAATAATATATTCTTTGAATATTAAATTTGAATTACTGACTGAATTCAAAAGAATTATGGGATAATTCTACGCCAAGCTCAATTTCATTTACAGGCAAATATTTGGCTATTTTATAAAAGCAATATCACCATATTTGAAGTGCTCATTTAACGATATTCATCTTACTAGCAGGAAGTGTTTACTGAAGAAACGCGAGAAAAGAAAAACTTTTAGGAATTTATGTATGCGTATTAGAACCCTCCTGTCGGATACCTCATTTCAGTGACTATTGGAATGCAAACATCAATCACACCAAGATCAAAAATCTCACGAGCAAAAACCTTTACATTTTCAAGAACCATACGTTAAGCTTTTTACTCCATATTCGTATAATGGACTGTCCAGAAGCAAAGGAGCTCTTGCCTACCGTAACACTGGTTCATATTACGTGGGATCTATGAAGTAGAACTTATTTATCTATAGATTTTTAACATTAGGATCTAAAATCCCTTACTTTAAGAAAAAAGCATGAACCAATATTTCTATAGCTTACGGCATCAATATAAGAAATAGCTAACTAAAGGCGAAGATCGAACCCACTAAAATTAGAAATAAACAAAGTACCTACCGCTTTTAATGGAAATTTTGAGCAAGGTTATTTCTAATTACCTTATATACGTTCCGATTTACTACCCTCACGTTAAGTCTTAAATACACTCGGATGTATCTTATTCTCCTGTCTTACAAATTTCATCCAGCAAAACGAAAATAGAAAGTACTCTCTCCTCTCATTGCATTGGTCGTTGAAATTAATTGTCCCAGTTAGTACCACGATTTTGGAATATCAAAATGAATTTAGTTCGCAGCATAGGAGAAGCTTGATGGCCTTAGCTACCAACACCTGCTGGAAAATGGGAATTTTGCTCCGGATCGATGAAAATTTCAAAATAAGGGAAAGAGGATGAATGTCCGGAAAAAACAGAAAAAGACCAAGAAAACGTTGATCGAGTAAAGAAAGAAAGGATTTTCATTTTAAGTATGAAAAGTTAGAGAGAAATGAAGCGTAAATGAAAGAATGAGAAACGAATTAATGGGGAGAAGACGAGATTTACTTCACTCCGATGCTAAATAAAAAGTATGTAATTATTTAAAATTTATTCAACAATTTACTTGAGTCGATTGTATATCTTCCTATGTATCTATTCGTCCAATAAAGTATCTCGTACTTCTTTACGATTCAAATATAAAGGACAATTCTATTGTTATAAGAGTAAAATTTTATTGGAACGTTGCCTCGACGTTAGAGACAATTTTCGCAAGCTGCATCGTAAATATCTCTCCAATAAAATATTTTGATTTCAAATCAACATTTTTAAGCCGTGAATTAGAATGGCACCAAGCAAATATTCGGCAAAAGCCGTAATTAATCAGAAATTCAAACCGTGAAGCAAAATGGGAATATTACCTATATATTAGGTTCATGTCCACTATTTAAAGTTCTAATNGATAACTACTCTTTACACTGATATTTTAAGTGACCTACTTTGTATTTAGATTTATTTTAATGCTTACTTAGTTATTTTAATGCAGTTTCCTGAACAGGTAAATAATGAATATAGACGGTGTTAAAGCAGGCAGCCTTTAAAACCCTACCTAAATACTCGTAAGTAACTTTCATTCATTTTACTGATAACTCGAAGCTAAACAGCAGGAAAATTAATACTTAATAACAAAGTGGAGAATCCAGAAAAGAAGGCATAATGACGCCAACTTCATAATTGTCTGTAACAGTAATATATGTGATAAGGAAGTTTTTAACACGCCTAAAGTGTACAGCATCTATTATAAATCACCTAGACATTAATCTGTAAGTTTGGGATTTGTGGTAGATCTTTCTCTCTCCCATATATCTAGAACTTAAAAAGGAGGAAATCGGACTTGCTGCGATATTATTAGACGGGTAGATATGATCATAATAACCATTATTCGGGAAACATCCCTACTACATGCAAACTTATTACGTAATAGCTTTTATGTCTGTTCAGTCTTCAGCCGAAGACTAACCTCATCTCATCCAGCATTAGCAGCAAAAAGCTTTGGAGAGTAGATGAGACGACTGGGCAAAATGAGGAGTAAGGTAGTTTGTCTTTGCGCGCTTCAATTAGCCAGAATGCAATAAGTTGACAAATTTCACCTAAGTACAGCACAATGAACGTATGAATGAACTTTTCAAAGCATTCAAAATGAGTGCTCAAAATGAAGACCATTATTGAGCAGCACTCATAATAGTGATTATGAGATTATGAGTTTTTTTGTGAGCATCACAAAAAAACGCGTAATCCACCACAGTGGATTTAATATTATCAGAGCCATTAATGGGAGTGAGGTAAAATACAAAATATACGTTTACCTCTATCATGTACCAAAAGACACAAATGTTCCATTCATCAAGATGTGGTAGCATAAAAGCTTAACTGAGAAAATGATTTTTAACTTCAAGGTAACTGCATAAAAGAAACCACCAATGTTTTGGGCCATATTTTGTAATTAAAAAAGCTATGTCAGACTGCTTTAGTGAACGATGTCAGAAAGAAGACTCGGTCTTCTTATTCTCCTTTTATTCGTCTTCTGACATCCTACCAAAGGAGTCGGACACCAAAGCTTTGATTTCTCTGTTTTCAAAAACAACGTCCAAAAATCATTACGATGCCCACTTTCAGAAATTAAGTAAAAATATCGTATTGACGTTAAGGAAATGAAAAGTTATCTTTTCCAAAAAATGTTTCGTTTGAGGAAAGGAAACGTGAAAAATGCAGTAAATTTCAGGAAATGATTTCTCGAATAATGTTTAGAAAAAGGACTAAGAATAGTAGGATATGAAGTAAAATTGTATAGCCTCTTAAAACTTGTTTTAATTAAGACAAAATCTATAATACTGTGTATTTTGATTGATTGATTAATTATAGAAAGACGGTGAAACAGAGGATTATGAAAAGAAGACAAAAAATAGACAAGGTAAAGAAAATAGATTTACTGAAATACCATTAAAGGAAGCGAACCATTCTACTAAAATTCAGTCACTCTCATCATTAGGCATAGAAGATATAAGTGTGATAAATGCAGAATTTCAAATGTATGCATTCAAATGGGTCTTTATTAGAACTTTATAAAATTATAATTAAGACAAAGTAGTAATCAAAACTTACAAAGACGTGAAACGATGAGAGAATTTGAAAAGAAGAAGTGACGAAATATCCACAAGAAAAAGTGTGAAAAAGTACAGAATATTTATTAACGCAGCATATGAAAGGAAAACGAACGATTTGAGATGCGATGTAGAAGAAGTCGGAGGAAATAAATGGCTGGATAAGAAAATAGTTTCATATATTTGTCGCTGGGAGTCTTGCAACAATATACATATTTGAAAATTGATGACAGACTCATACACCCAGGATAATGGCAATGAAAGACAAAGGGGGTAGATTAAAGTTCATCATTCATCTTCTATCCAAATATAATATTTCTAATGAAATGGTAATATGTTGCTCACGTCGTCAGTAATTAAGTGTAATATGAAATAAATAGAAGTCGTCAGTACTTAAGCCAGTAAGTCGTATGTATATACTACTGATAATCGAGATGAAAATATAGTGAATAACTGTAAAGGCAAAGGGAACGAGGAAATACAAATACGGACTAACTAGGAAAAGGTGGGTGAAAATCTAAAAAAGGGAATAATTGAAGGCAAGGAAAGAAATGAAAAGCCAGATGAAACTTGGAAAAAATAAAGGATTCGTTGATCTGAACTGCAAAAAATATAGGATGTAATGAAACAAAGAAACCACGGGTGCAGAACATGGAAGAAAGAAGGCAATATAAAAATCAAAATGGGGGAAAAATTGGAGCAATGTATCGTGAACTAAACAATGAGCTAACGAGAGGAACATCGGATGCTGAAAAAAAAAGTTGAGGGAGGAATGCGATAACTTTGAAGTCCTAGAAAGGAAGGAGCAGTATGGTTTGATTTATAAAAGGTAAGAAATTTGACAAAAGATAACAAAAGCAAAAGAAAATTACATCACTTGCAGAAAAAAATGGGAACTGTTTTATGAGGAATGTAAGGAACATATGGAAAGAGTGTATAGAAGATTTGTATAAAGCAAATGAGAAACAAAAGGTTTTCATAGAAAAAGAGATTCAGATAAATCTAAATGAATACCCTGCAAGCCGCTTTTCGGCGTGTGGCAGGAGGTTTAGCAGAGGAGGAAAGAGTTCCTAAAACACTTAAATCTTCAAAAGATATGCAAATCGGTAAATCAACAGGAATAGATTAAATTCCCACAGATTTCTTCAACTATTAAGAAGAAGAAGGTATTGAGGAAATAGTTGAACTGTGCAAAAAATATATGACTTTGGTTCCTGTCCAGATGATTTCCTCAAGACAGTTATGACACTATGCTCAATATGTGGATACCAGAAATTTTGAAGTATATAGAACTAAAAATATAATAACATATACTATAAAAGTATTAATAAGAGTACTAAATAAGAGGTACTTAAAATAAACGGAGAAAAATGCTAGTGAATAATAATTTGTACTAAGAAAATGATAGGGTATCGGGGAAGCCGTTACCTTATTCAGAATAATAGGAGAAATATATAGAGAAAGAGAAAAAGGATTGATTGTTTATTTCATCGATTTAGAAGATATATACGTATAGCTATATATCACTGATTGATTACTAATATAATGGCATATCTCAGATAACCAATTTTACTTATATTTACAGTACGTGTACAATAGTACAGTATACGGCATATTGAATAGGTTAGTAAATTAATTTCAGGTACTTATACATCATTGTCATTATTGGACTGTGAATATCAAGACGTACAAAAATAAGAAATAGGAGCGACACATTTCTTGCACTCTGACTTATATCATTATTTTTATTATTTCACACATACGTCACAGTTGGATTACTAGTCCGGTGGTAACAAATCCCCATTCCTCTCAATACAAAAATACACTCAGACAAAATACAAATACCATACGTTTACATACGTTATTTCCTATCCAATAGATGATTATCCAAACATTAAAACAAATTTTAGTCTAAATAAAAATAATTATATTAGTGCTAATATTTTACACCTGTTTCTGAATTCCTTTACAGTTTTTGGTAAGGGTTTAAGTGCTTCTTCAGGCAACATATTCCATTCCTTTATTCCTCGATTGATAAAAGAGTATTTAGCAATGTCTGTCTTTTTTGCTTTCTTAATTTTAATTTTTGATCGTGATCTCCTTT
>KZ308299.1:1159182-1170218 GCA_000376725.2 Ladona fulva | reverse complement strand
ACCGTGAAAGGTATATACAACTTAGGTGTCGATCCAAACAAGTTTTTAAGTTTAAATTATCAATGAAACGTTATTCATCTTTATTAATTAAATTTTAAGTTTTAATCAAAAAATTCCACTACAAAATGCATTTTTAAGGGTGCGTATGAAAATGAAATGATAAGGTCTGTACTAATGCTTGATATTTTTAGCATGATGTTAACCTCTTAGTAATGTATGAAGAGAGTAATATTAGCTAACTGTAAGTAATTTTTCTGGTCAACATTCTCCCCATTCATCACCGCCTTATTTTAAGTTAGCAATAAGAAATTCACATCAATGGCCTTCATACTACAATATAGCTCCTCACTACAAGACCTAGACTCCGAAGGACTTCGATGCAACATTTATAATGACTGCATAACATGAGTAGTATATACTTACTAAGATTTATTTGATCATGATTATGTATATATTTTTTTAATTGTTAATTAAGTTATGTAGAAAATGTGCACAGGAAAACGAGTAAGGGTGATTTTGCGCAAGATGGTGCGCACCCAGGAAAAATCCCAAGGAAAAATGGACTTGAAAAATGTTTGACGGGACCGGGAATCGAACCCGGATCTCCCAATAGTTAGGTTTCATTTCCATCACTTTGTGTGGCCGGTGCTTCTATGAAGCCGAGACCGCGAACGATGCCACTATGTAGACGAACTCGCAACGTCCTTGCCCACAAACTCTCTCTCTCGAATGGCTTGGAGATATGTTCTGCCGGGATAGCTCAACGGACAGAGCACCCGACCGGGAATTGGGAGACCCGGGTTCGATTCCCGGTCCCGTCAGACTTTTTTCAAGTCCATTCCTCCTTAGGATAGATAGTGTGCATAAAATACTATAAAAATAAAGGTTAAGATGACATTGACCACTGATGGCAGAAACATTGAACAAAGTAAAAACACCACCACCACCCAATACGTATTTCGCCCTCAAAAAGAATTTCAACAGGGGTTAAGAGTGAATGACATATTTTACTTTGAGTAAAGAGTGAATGACATGATGTTTTAACTTTGTTTAATTTGTTTAATACAATACTATGTATGTCGTGCTGACGATGCACTATTTTCAAACAAAAACTGTTTCACCACATATATTGTACTACTTCCATTTCTGTGTGCTATACTAAGTGTCATTAAATGTTGCATATTCATGAAAAATGGTTGATTAGACATATATGTTCGAGGCCACACCCGAAAGGCGGTTTTCAGGGTATTTATGTAGATGTAAATGTAATACTGACAAACGGCTCCTGTAAAACTTTTTCTGTTGTTTCTTGCAAAATTTCACATAAATTGACCTCTATTGAAAATTCTATTTTATTTACTCTATTGAAAAAAGACCTAGATATTGATTTGGTCAAGATTTGGTTCAAGATTGAGTAATAAAAACGAAGTTTCCGCAAGGACGATTACCATATGTATACTAGTAGTTGAGAAGAAAAAGTAAAGAGTGGCAATTTAAATTTTTGCTGCTAAGAAATAATTTTCTGGGCCCAATTTCATGAGAAATAGTTATTATTATTATTGTATACATCGTATGTATGATTATTTGACTTATATTTAATAATACCATGACATTTCAAGAGGAAAATCTCGCGGCACAATTTATTTTAATTTTTTTGTTCAGTGATTAAATGGTATAAAAAACTCTAATTCACTAACAGACTTGCTCCAGAGCCTTTCCTTAAAAAATCAAATATCACTTCTCGGCAATCATTTATCAATCAACAAGAAACCAGAAATTAAAAATGGGAACCAGGTAAAATACTTAATCTGCTTCGCATTTCAATCCAATACGACCTTCAAATCTTTTAATCCGGGAATAGGTAACCATTGGCACGCGTGCCAAATTACGCATGCCGATTCTTCTGTCACGCGAATCAATTTCCAGCCAAATTTATTTCCAATTTTTAGAGGAAAAAAATTACTTTCCTTGAAAAAACTGTCATAATTTTTACATTCAGTTGGTTTTATATTATTTATTTAAATACATACAAATCAATTACAAACATCAAATTATATGTTCTCAAAAGACTGGCTGGCACGTGGAAAAGTGTTGTGCCCAAGATTTGCCCTTGATTTGGCATGTACTCGTAAAAAAGTTTGCCCGCCCCTTTTCAAACCAAATATACCTTCGATAAATTGGAAATTTGGAACTCTGTAACTATTGAACACAATATCCTAAATTTACCATTCTATATTTACGAGTCTAAACTGTAGTTCAATCTTCCATCATTACTGATTTATACCTACTATTTTATTGTTTTTTGGCATTTGGCACGAATTTTGCATCCACCGCATTAAAAGTGCGAAGTATATGTATAAATATTTTCAAAATACTCTTGAGAAAGTAGAAACTTTTAATGCAACTGTTAAATACATAATAGAATTAAAACCCGCATACCTGAGAGTATGTATTTTATATTTTAGCGCAATGATGAACTAAGAAGTCTATTTCTTAAATAACACGCAAAGAGCTGTCTCATTGGCTCAATGATTAAATAGCATACTATTTATCATAATGAATATGAGGAAATGACTCAAACTTGAGATGTATTGTCGAATTACTTGACATTTAAGCCTTTCAGAACTCGTTCTGGTTGAATTTCATTAATACATCCGTTATATAAAGGAAATACTTAATTTTAATTTACTTAAGCTCATCAGTTTTTATTGAATGTGAATTTTATTATCAGTTATAATTTTTTTCGAAAATCTTTATTCTTTGCCTGTCTCTTTGTCCTCCTTATAATTTGTGACAATTGTCAAAATCCTTCGCTAGAAATGTAGCATTATTCCTATTTTCAATATCGTAGATATTATCGTAGACTTGACAGAACCATGAATAAATNTCCATCTTCTTGTGCCTACCCAATACATATCTGGCTGCCTTTCTTTGAACTTTTTCAATTTTACTTGTATATAATTTGTCGTGTGGATCCCAGACATTAGTTGCATACTCTAAAATCAGCCCCACAATGGTTTTGTACCCTAATTCCTTCGCCTCTTTACTGCTTCCCTTTAAATTTCTCATTACACAGTGGAGTTTTAAGAGCTTTCGACACAACTTTATTTACGTGTGGTACCCAGTCCACACTGAGACATTATAACAAGACACACAAGGATAGTTAGTTTGGTGGAAGCGGTTCGGGTTCGATTACCGGTGGGGGCCATGTGCTAAATGACCTTAGTTGTCGAAGCGCTTTTAACAGTACTACGTACTACGATAGTTAGTGTGCCATGGTCCTATACGGGACAAAAATGTCCCGTCGGTAGTTTTTGCTCCAAATCGAATTTTCAACTATAGGTTGTCGAGAGCGCGTCGAAATGTTGAAAATGCCTTTGGTATTATGGCAAACAAACTTCGCGTCCTTCGGAAACCTGTTAATCTAAGTCCTGATATAACAGTAAATATAGTTTTGGCTGTTTGCGCATTGCAGGGTAGATTAGGTAAGGTGTTAATACACCCCCTGCCATACCCCTTTGGCGGCTTGCAGGGTAAAAATCTAAATCTAAATCTAGGTATTTATGATGTTTATTTACAAAATATATGTATAAACCTCTCGTCTTTTTTCAGAATGGACCACTCTATTTAAATTAAAAGTCACATAGTACGACGAATCTATGAAAATAATCAAACGATAGAAAGCACTTTACATTTTTAAATGAAACAAAAATGTCCCATCAGCGGTTCTAGTGTTAAGCTGAAAATGTATACGATTTCTACGATTACGTTAAAAACCCATTGCCAAGCTAAAGAGCGTTAGCCGTCATCACTTGGGCGTGACACACCCTTAAAAGATCTCTCTCTGGAAAAATTGAAACTTGAATAAAAGTCCTTCCTAATATTTTAAGTACAGTTATAAGCTACTCAAGATTTTATCACCATGGATGCATGGAGTAATCAAACCATAGAAAGAAGTCCCGATAGCCGCGTAACAAAATTCGGTATATATACGAAAACAGATTTTTTACGTAAAACAATGAAATGATAAAACATTTACTGGCAATCTAAGTTTCGACGCGTCGCGTCATTATCAGGCCTGAAATCTAGATAGCCCATAAAACCTAGTTTGCCCATAGAACTATTTTTCGTGGTACAGATAAATGTTTTATCATTTCATAGTTTTCCGTTACGTAGAACTACCACAAAGTCATGCCAGAAGGAATTGATGTATTCTTAACGGCTAAATGACGAGCATTGTCACAGCATTCAATCGCAATCAAGCAAGAAAAAGTAGCAGGAAAATGTCCTATTTAACCAACAACTGCTACTTTTTAATAGGACATCACAAAAAGGCTTTCGAGGCCAGAAATTTCCATGGGGCAAATACTATTTAACTTCCTAGCGTTACGTAAACCCCTGCGCCGATTACTGAGCAACGACACGCACGCAACGTCGATCTCGGATTATGAAAATTCTCGAGGGACAATACGGTCGCGTAGAGGAATCACGTGAACCCGATCAATGCGCCGACCTCTGATTCAAAATCCATTGAAATAATCGAATCCCCGCGGCAAAGCTGGAAAACCTGAGCCACAGAATGAGATTTCAGCGGAGATACCAGATTTACGCGCTAACTCGGCTGACAGCTGCCGCGTTATTGTACAGAGTGCAAAAAATACGAAAAATGGGATTTGCGAAGAAATATTTTCCCACGGATGTGACGACGTCTTAGAAGGGGAATATTCCAGACATCGGTAGAGATTGGATGGGGTTGGGGTGGGGACGAGAGGGGGCCACGAAGAGGGAGTATAAAAGACATTGTAACAAAGGGAAAGCGGGACTGTGCAGGAAAGCACCGGACTTAAATAGCGCTAAATTTATTCGTCTGGAATCCTGGACTACCTCACTTTCCAAAGGTTTCCATTTATTTTCCCTTTTGCGTTATTATCGCTCCTGAATTAAAAACTTGCGGAAATTAGCCTCGGAATGGACGGAAAACGAGTAATAAGTCTCATATTTATGCAACGAGAGCCGCGTCACGGTGAAATCGGGAAATGTGGTAAATACCGTGAGAATAGAGGACTGATTGTGAGTGACAGTCACCGCGACGCAAGCATAACAAGAAGTTCTTTCATCTGATTCCATGAAATAAATCACAGTAGCGCATTATGGTACCTATACTTGTGTATGAATCCTAATGGTAGGCTTATCTTAAGTCCCGCTTTGACTGGGACTACCCCGGTTTGAAAAAATGGTCCCGAAAAGTTTTTAATCTCTCCATTTGAATGAAAAATTCCAATTGGGAATTCCAATCAGAGATTTAGGCCCGGTATGATAATGTATACTTAAAATGGACTTAAACTGATGTTCACTTCAGGGCTAGGTATCATAATAGTTTGTTAGAGTTAAAGTGAAGATTATAGTTAACATGCATGCTAGCTCTTCGTATATACAGGAGATTAACTATAATATTTTATTTCACTCTAACAAACCCTTACATTGTCAGGCCCTAAAGAGAAGAGAAGGTAAAGACAATTTTAAGTATCCATTATAATACCGGGCATAAGAATTACTAAAGGAAAAGTATCATAACATTTAAATTAAATTACTTGATTCCTATACGAACAATTTAAAGAAGTCTAAAAAATTAAATTAAAACGACTGATATACCTTCTTAAAGCAACGTCCTGGTTTGTTCCGTTTTTAACTACTAAAAATCTACTATGTTTCGGTCTCACACTATCAGGGTACGGTAACGCTACCTTAGTCCCACTACGCTTTCGAAAAATGTCCACGAATATAGCATTATATTGATTATATATTGACGGATGCATGAATACGAGGTTACTGCCTGACTGTTAGCTATTGATTATTCCAAAAATCGTACTAAATCATTCTTGCATCTCTCCAGGATTACAGAAGATTGGGAGACCAATCATATACTTTTTCAAAGTACAGAGTTCGTAAAACAAATTAAACCTATACTATACTCATGTAGGAATTTTTATTATTTAATAATGGTAATCGATATGCGTTTTATTAGGAATACTTCATATGAGACCGTATGTCAAGCGTGACTCCACAACACAACTCAAGCAACTCCACAAAAATATTCAGCAATCAAGAGGCATCGTCAATCAAGAGCTGGGTAAACTCTGTAAAGTAACTCCTGAAACCGTTTTATTAGTCGATTTACAGAATTATACGTAATAGATTTCCATAATTAAAACGAAACATATCAACTCCACTTGGTGGGACATCTCCATTTTTTATTAAAGATTATGTAACAAAACTAGACAGTCCACAATATAGAAAAACATGGTAATCGAGATTCTGCGTTTTTCTATGTTGTGGACTTATTCTAGTTTTGTTACATAATCTTTAATAATTTTAGGCGGTGGAGTACTACTCCCTTCTACTCACTACTAAGTATATTCTATGATTCGTCATAATGTTATCCTTATCCTCACAATATGAATTTAAGTATAAGAATTAGTTGTGTGCCTTCAGATTTATTATTCATCCTAAGAATAGAGAATCTTTCTTCTGAAAAGTAAGTTCTCTAGATATTTCTAAAATACGAGCATTTAAAAAGCTATATTTTATCCGGGAGCCGATTGGCAAACAATACAATAGTATGTTTCATAGTTGTAAGGTATGTCAAGGCAATAAAAATTTCAAACCTTATGCAAACATCACCGTCAACAGATGTATAGGAATAACCAGAAATGATGAATCGCTCTGATTCCTCATTTATGGATATTTTATCAATTAAACCATAATCCAACGATGTTGGTTATGGTTTAATTTTCTTTCTTTTATAGCTGGCATAAAATAAAATTTAACGTGTATATAAACGCATATCTATTTCCAATGGGAGCAAGAATTTGTATTCAGATTAATTAAATCAAGAATCGATTTTTACTTCATTTTTTGATGCTGAACAGAAAATTCACCAGCATTTCCTTCATTCAAGAACATCTTTAAACTCAGATTCGACTCAAGAATGTAAATGGTTTCTAAAATAAACGATAAGTCATCAATTCATATACGTTTCCACCATCCCTTAATTAACAAGGTATTAAAACTAATGTTATATACAAGTAATGACTTTAATTCCTGCTAAACTCAGCTCTAAAAGGCCTGCAGTCTTTTAGTGCCATCCTTGCTAAGGGTTCGCAGTTCTACGTCATATACGACACTCTAGAATAATGATTTTCAGTCATCTTTCGATCTTCTTTCTTACAAGATGCAAACTATATTGATTTTCGATATGAAATTTCCTGAAGCCTCCAGAGTATTGAAATATTGCTGAAATAGTAGACATACTGAAAGAATGCATTGTGAAATGCTACGGAATTTATAGCAAACCTTGAGAGGCAAATCAGAATAACTTTCTCTAACAAATCCATTTCTATTACGTAAATATATGGATCACCGCGTAAAAATGTCCTTACTCATTTATCGATTACTAAGGTCTAACCAAGAGTGATTTCATTACTATTGTTGAAGATGAACTGCTACTGCAAAATTTATGCACGACATCTACAAAATAATACGTTGGTTCTTTTCTCTGAAAACTGTTTGAAAGCTCTCTTTATTACTGGGAACATGGAGAATTATTAAGATTATAGAGGGCTCCCGGTTAGCCAAGTGGGCAACTGCTTTCGACTTAGGTGAAAGCAGTCCCGGGTTCGATTCCTGGTGAGGGCCTACTCTTGAAATGACCTCAGCTGTCGAAGCACATTTAACTACACTTCTGTGATGTTTCGGTCCATATACCATAGCTTGATGAGTGAAATATTTATCGCTCGTCTGTTGGTACGGGTTAGAGAAAAATGTATCTTTTATATACTTTAGCCCGAGTCTTGTTCATGGCTGTGGTGATATAAAAACTACTGAGTTATGCTTAATTAAAATTTCTCCTCATGCGATGTTACGAAAAGTGTTGCTCTGAGAGTCATTGTGCTTTACTAACGTGGGCTTGTTCTGCTTATACCATTCTGGCTCAGTGATGGAAGCAAGGGCAAACAACCTCATTCCTCATCTTGCCTGGTAAGCCTCATTTCCATCTTCTAGCTCTTCATAGCTGATAGTAGAGGGGATGAGGTCCCAACCGGCCACCGGGATGAATACTTCACAGACTGGGATGTTTCAATGAGTTAATAAAAACATTTTCCTTCAATATCTAGGATCACAAAACAAGTTCGAAAATTGTTATTGTACCATTACTTGCAATGAGAACGAACTACCCAAGGAACTTTAAACGAGATGCAAATAACAAAAGAATATACATCCTCAAACCCATAACCCATCCTTATTTTTCCTTCAGACGTTGATGAATCTCTCACTTTATTAAATGAATATTTCCCAAACGAATTGGTGGCACAGCTCTACAAAAAAAAACAATACCATAATCATCTGAGCACTAACGAATTATAGTTCTCGCTGAAGAAGACATCCAATCAAACGATGTATTAAGGGCTAATTGTACTCTGAGGAACATTAGCAAAGCCCATTATAGAACGTCAATCCCACGTGTCCCATAGCCAACTCCCGTCAATATAACACCTAATTATCTGAGAGTTCTGCGCTCGAATCCTCCGAACTTATTGCTTTCAAAAGTAGAGCACCGACGTCGAGAAAAAGTTCACTCGCGTAAGATAATTAAGTTATCGCCTTTTCGAGCGATAAAATGTACCTTCAGCAGTAACCAATTTACCATTCTTCGTCATTAACAAACCGTGAACAAACGAGCTGTAGGATTCTGAGCGTTAAAGTTTCCGCGCATTGCAGCGATAATTACATTTTAATTCTGAAGTCGCTAGTATTACTCGATCCAAACTTGAGATGCTTCGAGGATTTATAGTAATTTTTTCTGCCAGAAATTTTTTTCCACTTCGAACTCGCGTCAAAGTGAACGTCGTAAACCTAAAGGATTCCCTAAGATGAAAAGCGGAGATGGACATTCGCCCAAGAGGGTCAATAAATGCGAGCTACTTAAGTTAGAAGATTATAGACTTAGTAGTTAGTACATTGCGATGAAGAAGATTTCAGAAAGGAAAAATTTGACTTATAAGAGCTCTTTAGCTTGAACTATAACTCGCCATAACATCAGTCTCGCTTAAGAACAAGTTCCAGAGGAAGGTATGCAAAAAGTTTTTCCTTGGATGTAAGAACTGGACTGCATTTCTTTCTTATTTTCATATAGGGAAACTATTCCCTTAATTATATTCATGAAGAAAGCCTCTTGAAGAGGCATCTTGAGTAGAAATCTTCTTTAATTACTTATACAAGAACGAGTGTCGTAACGCGAGATCTTTATTGCTGAACAGCATCTGCCTTTCCCGAAAACCTCACGTACTATACAACTGTTATAATTACAGTGAAATTCATCAGTGAAAATCGTGAAGGGATTCCTTCAAACCCAGATAGAAAGGCAATTTAAGATGTCGAACGCTTCAAATTGATGAAAATATTGCCTTTTACTGGCAGTTCCAAAGAAATGTCACACGAAGACGTCTTTTATACACCTTTCTATCATCATTAAATAATATTTCAATTCAAGTGCTGCAAAGAGCGTAGTTTCCGAGGCAAATCAAAGTGGGCAAGTAATCGAACCGACTTCCGCCTGCACAACGCTGTCGGCTGATGGCACCTCGTCGATGTGCCTCCAGCACCATCTGTTGGGGACTTGGTGCAACTGCTTCCAGTCAACGACGGGCACAAAACGAAACGAAATTCACGGACTTGGGATGCATAAAAATGTCACGTGCGAGCAGAAAAATAAACTTTAAACTGAATATTTGTAAGGCAATTATCGATTTTTCGTTCGCGGTCACATCCTATACCAGTTCAGCTAAACATTTCTCTGCTTCATCAGAAGTATTAGCTTCAGTAGATATTTCATGGTCTCAACGCGTAAATATTTCGTGCTGAATGTTTGAATACGTAGAATTTAATAAAATTTGCCCTTTCTTTGAATCGAATTTCAATTATATTTATGAAAATTGGATAGTGTTCGTTTGATTGCAAAAGTATCCACAATGCTAGTAAGCTCTCTCACGTAGCAAATTTTCCCCTCTGTATATCTATATTATCTATTTTTAATTGCATTTAATTAAATCTAATTTAATTGTATATCAATTTTTACAATCCTTAATTTTTTTAGAATCCATACAAATTCCTCACAAATCATGAATGTCGCATAAAATTTCCCAGAAAATCTTCAATTTTTGTATTTGAAAGTGTATTACTATTTGTGTACAGATATTTATACTTCCGAGACATTCAATGTTAAAAACTTCTCGCAGTCGAAAAGAGATATGATAGGTTTCTGCAGAGACAAAATTAAAAACTTTATACTTAATTTAATATTTCTCTAACTTTGGAAGACATTCCATTAAAATTGAATTCTGCATACAATCATTAGCAACTTGTAGTGAATGTCTGGCAAGAAACCTCCCAGATAATATCTTAGAAATACCGTAGAAAACTTTTATCTAAAAGAAAAAGATTATCAGTAATCGACGTGACCATTAAAATTGAGGAAATGAAAATAAATCAACCGGTCGGTATTCGTTCAGATTTCATTCCCACTTATACAGCAAATAAAGCTTATTAATATACAATATTATACCTATAAGTAAAACTCGTTTTTCTCGGCTTATACAAAATCGGCCAGGTCAGAAATATCCCATTAAATCTCAAAAAAAATCCACTGCGGGTTCAGAGAAATACCGTGAAAGGTATATACAACTTAGGTGTCGATCCAAACAAGTTTTTAAGTTTAAATTATCAATGAAACGTTATTCATCTTTATTAATTAAATTTTAAGTTTTAATCAAAAAATTCCACTACAAAATGCATTTTTAAGGGTGCGTATGAAAATGAAATGATAAGGTCTGTACTAATGCTTGATATTTTTAGCATGATGTTAACCTCTTAGTAATGTATGAAGAGAGTAATATTAGCTAACTGTAAGTAATTTTTCTGGTCAACATTCTCCCCATTCATCACCGCCTTATTTTAAGTTAGCAATAAGAAATTCACAT
>KZ308299.1:1110842-1158703 GCA_000376725.2 Ladona fulva | reverse complement strand
GAAAAAAGTCTGACGGGACCGGGAATCGAACCCGGATCTCCCAATAGTTAGGTTTCATTTCCATCACTTTGTGTGGCCGGTGCTTCTATGAAGCCGAGACCGCGAACGATGCCACTATGTAGACGAACTCGCAACGTCCTTGCCCACAAACTCTCTCTCTCGAATGGCTTGGAGATATGTTCTGCCGGGATAGCTCAACGGACAGAGCACCCGACCGGGAATTGGGAGACCCGGGTTCGATTCCCGGTCCCGTCAGACTTTTTTCAAGTCCATTCCTCCTTAGGATAGATAGTGTGCATAAAATACTATAAAAATAAAGGTTAAGATGACATTGACCACTGATGGCAGAAACATTGAACAAAGTAAAAACACCACCACCACCCAATACGTATTTCGCCCTCAAAAAGAATTTCAACAGGGGTTAAGAGTGAATGACATATTTTACTTTGAGTAAAGAGTGAATGACATGATGTTTTAACTTTGTTTAATTTGTTTAATACAATACTATGTATGTCGTGCTGACGATGCACTATTTTCAAACAAAAACTGTTTCACCACATATATTGTACTACTTCCATTTCTGTGTGCTATACTAAGTGTCATTAAATGTTGCATATTCATGAAAAATGGTTGATTAGACATATATGTTCGAGGCCACACCCGAAAGGCGGTTTTCAGGGTATTTATGTAGATGTAAATGTAATACTGACAAACGGCTCCTGTAAAACTTTTTCTGTTGTTTCTTGCAAAATTTCACATAAATTGACCTCTATTGAAAATTCTATTTTATTTACTCTATTGAAAAAAGACCTAGATATTGATTTGGTCAAGATTTGGTTCAAGATTGAGTAATAAAAACGAAGTTTCCGCAAGGACGATTACCATATGTATACTAGTAGTTGAGAAGAAAAAGTAAAGAGTGGCAATTTAAATTTTTGCTGCTAAGAAATAATTTTCTGGGCCCAATTTCATGAGAAATAGTTATTATTATTATTGTATACATCGTATGTATGATTATTTGACTTATATTTAATAATACCATGACATTTCAAGAGGAAAATCTCGCGGCACAATTTATTTTAATTTTTTTGTTCAGTGATTAAATGGTATAAAAAACTCTAATTCACTAACAGACTTGCTCCAGAGCCTTTCCTTAAAAAATCAAATATCACTTCTCGGCAATCATTTATCAATCAACAAGAAACCAGAAATTAAAAATGGGAACCAGGTAAAATACTTAATCTGCTTCGCATTTCAATCCAATACGACCTTCAAATCTTTTAATCCGGGAATAGGTAACCATTGGCACGCGTGCCAAATTACGCATGCCGATTCTTCTGTCACGCGAATCAATTTCCAGCCAAATTTATTTCCAATTTTTAGAGGAAAAAAATTACTTTCCTTGAAAAAACTGTCATAATTTTTACATTCAGTTGGTTTTATATTATTTATTTAAATACATACAAATCAATTACAAACATCAAATTATATGTTCTCAAAAGACTGGCTGGCACGTGGAAAAGTGTTGTGCCCAAGATTTGCCCTTGATTTGGCATGTACTCGTAAAAAAGTTTGCCCGCCCCTTTTCAAACCAAATATACCTTCGATAAATTGGAAATTTGGAACTCTGTAACTATTGAACACAATATCCTAAATTTACCATTCTATATTTACGAGTCTAAACTGTAGTTCAATCTTCCATCATTACTGATTTATACCTACTATTTTATTGTTTTTTGGCATTTGGCACGAATTTTGCATCCACCGCATTAAAAGTGCGAAGTATATGTATAAATATTTTCAAAATACTCTTGAGAAAGTAGAAACTTTTAATGCAACTGTTAAATACATAATAGAATTAAAACCCGCATACCTGAGAGTATGTATTTTATATTTTAGCGCAATGATGAACTAAGAAGTCTATTTCTTAAATAACACGCAAAGAGCTGTCTCATTGGCTCAATGATTAAATAGCATACTATTTATCATAATGAATATGAGGAAATGACTCAAACTTGAGATGTATTGTCGAATTACTTGACATTTAAGCCTTTCAGAACTCGTTCTGGTTGAATTTCATTAATACATCCGTTATATAAAGGAAATACTTAATTTTAATTTACTTAAGCTCATCAGTTTTTATTGAATGTGAATTTTATTATCAGTTATAATTTTTTTCGAAAATCTTTATTCTTTGCCTGTCTCTTTGTCCTCCTTATAATTTGTGACAATTGTCAAAATCCTTCGCTAGAAATGTAGCATTATTCCTATTTTCAATATCGTAGATATTATCGTAGACTTGACAGAACCATGAATAAATTATCGACAAAAATACAATTTATGAATTTATTCTTTACAACCTAATGAAGATAAATTTCTCATGTCTGGAATTTGACAACTACGAATGGAATTCTATAACTGATCAAGTCTTTTGTTATGTCCTATTTTTAGGGTAATTAATTCACAAGATTTGGCATTGGTTTTCTTGGATTCGAAGTAATTCTTTGAGGAAAACTTGTATACTTATTTATATATATTTGTGTGAACCAAAATTAATATTTCAACTCGTTAGAGATATACATAATTAGATACATTAATCTGTTTCATACTTTCCATGTGCAAACGCGCCTAGGATACTGATTATGTTATACATTAATATATTATTCTACTGAGTTTTGGTATTCTCTTTGTCTTGGAATCATAAAATTGAAAGGTCGATGTTGACGTAATTTCATACAGATACGATGTATGAGCATATTTGCGATCCAGGTAATTTTTTAGCTCTCCCGTAAATGATGAATCGATTTTCTCGCATACCATTGACATGGACATTTCGTGCATTCGACTTGTCAGCCCGTACGCTATCTCCGCACCGCACACTCGCCCCCACCCCCTTCCTCACCCCTTCCACTCCACCCAGCATCCCCCCCAACTCCCCCCTTTACGAAAAAACCGAATCCCCTCCCAAATCAGCCCGAACTCCATCGAAACGCGCTTTTCAATCGCCCCCTCCCCCGCGGATCATCTCAAAGTCTCCTTTTCAGAAAGGAGCGCTGCTCGGAGGGAGAGCGTCCGAGACGAATGAATCTCTTGTTGCCAAATATGCGTCACTCCCGCTCTCGCATCCCCAAGGGTATCGCCCACTTGGCAACGCCGCCGTTTTTCTCGTTTGGTCATTCCCTCGACCGAAATCGATTGACCTCGGCCCGCCCTCCCGGCGACCCGTCTTTGCCCCGCCCTCGCCTCATAATCCCACGCTTCTTTACACCCCGCAGCTTCCCCCGCGCACCCCGGCTCTCCCATCGCCTTTGTCACTCTTTATCAAAACCCCTCCCATTCACTATCACTGCTTCCGAGTTGTCCGTGCCCGAGAATAATGTTCGGACCTCGTTACGTCCGCGAAGTAACTTTCGATTCGCCGTCCACAATCACGAATCATGAGGGTTCGGACGTTTGCTACGGTCGCCGTTCTCGCTTTTGTAGCTGTCACCAACGCAGTTCTTTTACCCCTTGGAGTTTACCCTCGCGACGGAAATTCGGACGGAAAATTATTCATGTACAGTAAATCTGATCTTCATTTTCCATAAAGCGCATAAGTGCACACTTGGGCCTCACTACCACAGGGTTTTGATCACCATATTCCCAAAAATATTTTAAGGTTAACCCACACTAAGTATTTTTAATCTCATTTAATTACCCATTCCTAATTCACTTTCGGTAAAATCGATTGTGGCAGGCTTGACGTTGTGGAAATCCATATGAAAAGGATGGTATAAATAAAATTACAGTTACTCTGTGTACACTAAACCTGTGGAAAAGAGTGACTGTAATTTTATTTATACCTTACTTTCGGTAAATAAAGTAGCATTTTTATAGTAAATTTCAAAAAAACTATATTGATATAAATTAGGAAGAGAAATCTTAGGTGATTCTATACTGCGTTCCACTTTCTCAGGTATGGACGACTGAACATTTGTCTCCAGGGGAAACCCACGGTTGAAATCTTCTAATTTAAATTTTGATTCGTGATTTTACGATTTATAATTGCTCGATCCAGGAAGTCCACATGAAGGCGACCATGGATTAGGATATTTTCGTTGAAAGTTGAATAATGCATAGGACTAGACTCCTTCATAAGCCGCTACTAATGACTACAAAACAGGAAGGTGCTATCGTTTTAATGTTTAGGAAAATTAGGTTTTAATGAATCTAAAATATAATGAACATGAATAGTATAGATACACGCTCGAAATATAATTTTATCCTTGGATTTTCATCTAAATTATTGGAACCCTGCCCTTTAGGAGCTCTTAAATTGGAAATCGTTTGAGAAGATGAAAAAGTGTGATTTGTCCTTCTATAGTAAAATCTAAAAGATTTATTTTTCCAAGAAGTAGTTGATAATATGAGTAAGATATGAACCAGTGTAACACTTCTAGTAATCGTAAGGAAGGCGACGGCAGATAAAATGAAATACCTACCTCTGTTGTTTTCCAACTATAACGAAATCATTGGAAAATTCTTATTTCATAAATGATTCAATTTCTACAACTTTTCAAATGCATCGTAGTTGCCACGAAACTATTCATAATGGAAAGTCGATGCTGAAGTAGTTCGTACCACTCTTGTAAAGAAGTAGCAATAGTACTCAAAGTTAAATGGCAGTTGAGCCTTCAATTCCACGACACTAAGCCATGAAAATTTCAAGAATGCGTCAGCTAGAATATTATTCCACAATATTCCTGATAAAATTTACGTAATCGAATTATTGAAATTTATTTTTATTCAGCTCTTACCAATATATAATTTTCTAAGAATTGTTTGCCTCCAACTGGGTAATTTGATAATAACTCGTAATAATAATGATGATTGTTGGTGTGGGGGTTAAGTATTGTGTGAGGCTTTCTTTGAGATGTTGGGAGTGTCCCTATAAATAGACTGGATATGTGCAGATGCAATTGGTGTATACGTGACTTCACCACGGGACAGTAGTCCAGTACTAGCGACGCGATTATTTTAGAAGTACTATTAAAAAAATTAACAAATAGAATGAATGAATGATTTCATCTATCACATTCAACCCGAGCAATGAATGATACTTTTAAGTTTAAAATTTGCTTAAAAGATTAAAAAAGCGTTTTTTTCACATTTATTAAGACGGGAATTGCCTTATCGCGTTAATGTATACATAAATAAATAATAAATACGATAAATCTATATTAATTCGGAATTAAATGCATTAACGTCACCGGAAAATTAGAAAAACCGGTATACATTCATAAATTAACGTAATAACTGATCTTTATCCCCGTCATATGACTAAGCGACTATCTCATTCAATTATTAGGCGTATCTCAAAGCTGCTACCCATTTACTGTTTGAAATGCCTGTCGCATTTTCTCTTAATCTTTCCGTATCTCTATTTCCTTCTCTTTTTCCAGTTTCTGTCACCTATATCTCTTCATGTCACCTTCTCTTTCCACTATCTTTCCCCTTTTATCCCAATTCCGCCCCTTCCTCCCCTTCCTCCCCTTCCTCCCCTTCCTCCCCTTCACTCCCCATTCTCATTCTGCTCAGTCATCAGCTAAGCTTCACCCTTGTCAAAGCACGTCCACACCCGTTGACAATTGAAGAAAATCGATGCTTCGTGGATATACTCTATGTTAAGTCCGATACGGGATACTCCGCAATATAAAGAATCACCTTCAGAATTCACCGAATAATACTCGAAGTATCTGTTGCTTTCAAGTAATCACCATTATCAACTGCCAGCGTTTTTTCGAGCAATAACAGTGCGCCTGTTTAGGATATATCTTGAATCTTAGATACGATATCAGCCACATGTTAATATCAGCCATAAGCTAGTCAAATCATTAACAACAACTTGTATACCAACCACGGTGGCTGAGTGGTTAGCGTTGTAGCACACTCTAACCCAAAGGTAAGGGGTTCGAATCCCGGGTGGTCGGATTTCGGTTAAGGAATGGTCGTGTGTGTTCGTTTCTTGTTAACTTTAATACCATTTATTAAAATGGATGTAATTGGAGTTAGGTTCCATATATCCATTATGGACGTTATAATAATGCTAATAAAAAAAACTGTTATTATTCTATCTATATAATAATAATTCTTATTTTTGTTGTTGATGCTGTTGCTGTTATTGTAAATGTTATTATATTAAAGCAGAGTTTATTTCTTAATTGTTCTAATTTTTTACCTATTTTTTTCCTTTCATTTAATAGAAATGCCTTTAACGTCTCCCTTATTTGTTCGATCTCTATTATATTTTCGAATCCCAATACAAAACGACCCGTCGAATAACATTTACGTTATCTTCGGAACGTCCTTTTCTGAGCATTTTGGCTTTTGTGGAAGATGTGTGAAACGGAGCTGATCTAGCCACTTTTCTGCAGACATTTCTAGATTTGGTCGGTCAAAAGCAGAAACTGTAATTAACGCTGGGAATCCTACGCATCATCTGCCAAAAGGTTCAAAGGAACGGAGAAATAATAATGAGGGCGGAAGAAACGTGCGTCTATTCCTTCAAGATAATTGCTCAACGTTAAGATAACGATCGTTACCGAAGCATGGAGAAGCTCCTTAAGTTAAATATTTTAAATATGAAGCATAATTTACAGTTTAAATTTATCGCAAAATCTCTATGACATTTCCGTTTCGTTTTAAGTTTTCCGTAAAACATACTTATTCTACATAAAACTACGAATCGTATGTAAATAATTCTTATTATTTCTGTGCTGTTGATGTACTACTTACATGTACTTATCGACTCTGTATTTATTTTTTTCTTGTAACGTTCTTTCGTATTTTTAGGTGCTATTATCGGTAGGTATTTGTGTAGGTTTTTCTTAGCGAACGTTTCCTGCTGAGAATAATTTATCCCTAAGAATCTCCCGCGTTTTCTATATCCACATTACTTCCCTTTTTCTTTTCTATTATTACCTCAAAATTAATAATTGTAAGGAATATGAGGATGGGTTGGATGCAAGAAGAGACCTCTACTTAGTCTCAATCTCGCTCAAATAAAGATCTATTATCATTGCCCTCTTATTGACATTCATTGCATTTTGACGATGGAATCTTGAGAAAAAAATAATTATCGGATGAACAACTTTTACAACTACTTAGTTAAAATGGTTGTTTACTCATCACTCTAGTTTTTATCATAAAATATTTTTTATATGAAAACTTGTCCGTATTTCGAAATCGCTATTCTCCGCTTCCTATTAAGTTATTTAACTATCTTCAAATTATTTGTGTGTACATATATATACATATACATACATACTACTCGAATCTACTAAAATTACATTTATTAATATTATATAGATTTACTAACACATCTTCCATACAATATATATTTCCACAATATCGTAGTATTTAAATGCATCCATATTCCGCAAATGCAACATAATTTGCATCTCATAGGTATTAAAAATAGTTTGTCTATTCCTACATTAACTCAGCATTTTCGCATACCTTTCGGAGATTTTTGAAAGCTTCATAAAAGAGCTGTTCAGAATTATAACATTAACTCCAATTATGATGGGGTATATCTTCTATATTAATAACGCTGTTTATGACAAAACACTATCGATCTTTTTCCCTAAATTGCTTTCTTTATTTGCAAAGTATCAAGTATACAAGATTCTACCAGTAGTCTATAAGATTACTTCATTCATTATCACCTACTTTAAGAATTTTAATTTTGTGCAAAGTACTCTCTTACCTTTTCCTAAGTCTACGTAAGAATCTTGCAAGCCGCCGTTCGCCGTGAGGCAGGGAGTGGTGAATATGTTGACATTTAGCTCTAATTGCAACCTCTATGCGCTGCAAATTAAAATGAGTGAATTGGATAAGCATTAAAGCAAAAAACCTGTATCTTTTCTAGCATCGACATTACCTTACCGATTCCTCACCTTAAATGTGTATGATCATTAGTAATCCCTTCATATCTCTCTGGATCAGGAGCATGCTTTTTTAGATGATTTTGTGTATGCACTAATAATATTCTTATGCATTTATAATTACGTTTATGCTGTAAAAATCAATGCTAAAATACTTTTCAATCTCTCGAAATTTGGCACTTTCTTAACTAACTCAAAATAATTTTGTTCTAAACAGATAAATAACACATCCTGTTACCATATCTTGATGAATGAATGCGTGTTTATCATTTGTCTCTTGGTACGGGATAAAAAAAAATGATGTATCTTTTGTACATTTTTGTCTTGTTCGTGGCTGTGATGATATAAAAACCACAGAGGTATGAGTTTTGCTGAATAACAGCAATAATTAAGGTTTCTCCTTATGCAATGTTACGAAAAGTGTTACTCGTAGTCATTGTTCTTCAATAACATGGACTTGCCAAGTAAGTTTCATTTCACTCTCCTAGCTCCTCGTAGCTGATGGTAGAGGGAATTACTAGGTCCCAACCGGCCTTTGGGCTGAATACTTAGCAAGTAAATAAGAATGTTGCCGGTGGTTTCTAGAATAAAAAGGGCGAACATCGAAAAAAAAATTATTATGTGAAAGATCCTTCCTTTTCCATGATAATTGAATACATTCCAATGGCCACATGCTTATCGTAATTGAGGAAATTGATATAACACTTTTTCAGCGCCGGAGAAATAGAAAACTAGAAAAAGTTCAGATACTATTTCCCATGTACGAGACAACAACGAAGTCTACCTGTTAACCTTATCTCTAAAAAGATAAACTCAAGGTGTTCAGGCCGAACATTGTGGAACGCCATCTAAATAAATTAATAAGTTCTTCGTATTTTCCACAGCTTTTACTGTGGAAAATACGAAGAACTTATTAATTTATTTACTCTAAAAAGATGTATAAAAAATTTTAAGATACCCGCGATTAAATAGGAGAGTACATAATTTGTCCAACTTTTTGAGTATTGTACGTACATATTAAGAAATTCCGACAGTGATAAAGAAGTGTATAAGAATGATTTTTATCTATTATCGAACGCATAAAGCAAGCGAGGTAGAACCCCGCAGTTCGGCTAGGAAATTCCACAAATTGCGAGTTGAAAGATATTTTTTAGGAATCACTCTTTCCCTCGTATCGAATCAAACAACTGACACCGCTACGCGATTTTCTCTCGAAGGTCAAGGAGAAGAATTCGTTATAGATGAGACTATTGCAAGCGAGACTGACAACAAACAAACTCCGCATTTCTAGGCCTACCCTCTCGCATCTCGCTGACAAGTAAACGAAGAGGCATTTCTGTATCTTCACAAGGCATTTCATGAATTCGTATCTTCTGAGTTGCAATTCTCACGGGGATTCTTCCTCATCGGTTCTAGAAGAAGCGTGAAATCGGATCTGTCTTTCATCTACAATATATTAAACTCTCATTTCGATTCTCTCGAACTAGTGTCACTATTCAAATATCATGTTCCGCCTAGGGCAACTAGGACAACATCTTCTCCATGTTCCATCATTTAGATTATCTCCTACGCAATGTTCCTTGCTATATCGACTTCCTACCCTTCTGAACTCTCTACCTCCCTCAATAGACCCTTTCAGACTGCCGTATGACTCTTTCTTAAAAGAATTTTTAAATCATAGGTAATCATAGTTAAATAATTCCATACTTTGTAAACATTTCCTTAAGTTAGTTGTGTGTATTTTTTATGGTGTATGTCTTCATGTATATAACTGTTAATATGTTATACTTCGTTGTTTGGAATTCACACTCAAATATTGCTATAACTGTATGCGATTCTATTTAATAAATAAATAGCAGTAAGAAATCAGAGCCTAGAATTGTATTCTGGGACAGAGTTCTTGTTATTTCCTAATTTCAAGATTAATTTCTTGGCAATAACCATGCCTTTTAAAATCAATCACTGGCTCAGTGATTACAGTCAAATTTCAATTTTGTATTTAACTCGTTAATCGGCACTTGCATAATATAGCGTTTTATAAGAAAAAAATAAATATGCCGAGTGTATCTCTCAGGAATGTTTTACCTTGAGTAAGCATGCAGTGTTGAGGATCCTGCTTACAAGTGTTGTACTCAAGAATTAGAAAGGGTACAGCGGAAGAAGAAACGATTAGAGAGTATAGAGTTGTTACGAAAAATCAGAAAGTGCTACCCAAATACTCGGAACGTAAAATTCTTAAGGTAAGGTAAGGCTTACCTACACTTACTTTCCTTTATTCCATAAATTCAGAGAAAGTTTGCTCTTGGAAGACGTTGCAGATATTTTACATCCTCCCTGGTGCATAGGCCGTTCTTATATCTCATAGAGGAAAATCAGGAAAGTAAACGCTAAGACTATTTTATTCAAGAATTCATTTTTCTGCGAATGATTCACGCCGGTGGGCGATTAGAAAAACAGACTAATGGTGCATGACCCCCTTCCGCATACCGAAATGCTAACGCAGTAAGATGCAAACATTGAGACTCTACATCTACATTTGCATATTCTACATATGTAGATGTAGAATAAACCTACTAAATTCACCCCTGATTAATTAATAAAAATAAATTATATATAGTAGACGTAGGATTGTTTTACGTTTAACGAACGCTTTTGCGAAAGAATTGGAGAGGAAACGTCATATATGATGCGACTGACTATATTTTTCTCGCAAATATTGACAAAGACCGCTCGTAAATCTGGTATTAACTGTTGAAAATAATACGGAGGGCAGCTTGCACGCATGCGCCGTTTCATTTGACGCGGAAGTAGCGTTGGCCAAAGTTATTTTATGCCCAAGTCGTAGGCTCCTTCCGGCGCACATTCTAAATTTCCGTACAAACTTTTTTGAGACCTTGCCAAACGAGAGATCTTCCTTATTTTGATTCTCAATGGCAGCGATGTCCCACTGACAGATCTGTCCTTTGTTACCGTAATGCTGTCATAAGGGTAAAATTGTTACGCGCGACGGAACGTTCTCCTCTGGTGGAAGTAAACAAAAATCCTAAACACCCCTATAAGAGTGGGAGCATGTCACCGAATTTGAGATTTAAGGGAGAGAATTATCTAATGGAGAGCTAGGTGGTGTGGCAATACGAAAATTTACGGCGCGCATTCCATCCAAGTTAACCCGAATCGAATTTATTTACTTCCTAATAAAATATCTGTTCTCTCGAGCAGAAGGATCTCAGAACAATTCCTCGAATGAAAAACCGATATTTATTCCCTCGGCCGTAACAAATAATCCATTTCCAAACATTTCGGACGTTCTCCATTTCATGGGGACATTCGAAGCCATTCCGTAGAGGCAATTCCAAATACACTCTGAAAAGAGCGACTCTTCCACGGACGCGGTCGATACGTTTATCGGAAGCGGAGGAACTGATCGATCCCAAGCGACTGTGCCCTCCCCTCCGCCGACCGAATATCTTACAGATGCGCTTTTATTTCCTTCGATTGCTATTCACGATTTCTTAATGTGCCACGCCCATGGCGAATTCCGCTCCCTTTTTTATGGCCGAGCACTAATTCACGTCGCTTCTTCCCGACTCCTCTCTGCTCCCCTTCTTTCCAGAAAGACCTCTTCGTCACGTTCGCCCTTCTATTTTCTTCTTTTTTTGGTTAGATGAGTAGATTGTAAACAGAGAGGGATGAAAAAGGTGCAAGATTTCTTACTTTTTTGCTCCGATTGATTCCGCCGAAGAGATGGGGTACAATGGATATAATTGCGAATTTCACGCAATCTTTAAGTGGAACAGTTCACGTCCGATGTCACGCCGGTAGAACGAAAGAAGGAAATGAGGGAAAAAGCTCTGTAAAAAAAGCGCGAAGAATATGCTCTAAGACGATGGGAGGACATTAAGGAGCATATAACGTGAGAAATAAAGGCTGAAGGATCATGTGGTGCTAATAAATAAGAATCACACGTGATTATTCTACTTAGCACAGAGAAGTGCATCTTGAAGAAATACAAGATGACCTAATAAGTGGATGAATAAACCTGAAAGGGCGACAGCGGCTTTTCCTAACCCGCAATGGTCAATCTCAAAACGGAATAGTTTAAAGGTCAGATAATGTAGTGAAATTACATTTCAATAGGAAAGTCAAATTATTATGCCCGCATTGGTTGCATCTATCATCAATTTCAAACAATTTAATACTTCTAATTATTCTTCTGCATGCATAAAATTTGGTTCATACCACCTTTCAAAAATTACACTACGATTGAAATTTCATTGCAGCTAACTTTGGCTTACACATTAAATTTCCTTACTTACAATAATCCAATTAAACGACAAGTATCATTGGCTTAGAGAATATCATTACTTATGATTTTCATTTAGTAATAACCACGTATAAATGAAAATAATATCACGAATACTTTCATAGCAATTATTACTCTTGAAAAAAATAGCCGTGGGTTTATAATGCCCAACATAAAATGATGAACTGGATTGCCAGTATATAAATTATTTTAACCAAAAATTGGATTTCCTGAAAGTAATTGAACTTAATTCGGCCTTAAACCTTCTATGGTTTTACTTGAGGGTTATCTAGTCAACAAACTCTCCCAAACACACCATTGGGCGTTTACCTGACGCTTAGGTTAATAATATATAGTCCATGATATTTATATGCGGAAAATTACAAATGTTTATAAAAAAACATAAAAAGCTAAGGAGAGTTAAGCGGAAAGAGTTAATAATATATGTTAGATATATATGAATATTCCCGCAAGTCATTCACCCCACAGTTATCTTGAGCTTTATAGAATCATATTTAAATGAACGAAAATTCGTCAGAGAATTGCATTTGTGAGATATTTCATGAATTCAGTAATTTTTAATCATCTCTGTAATCAGTTAACTGAAAATAAATTAAGTCAAAGGACCAGATTATACATCGAAACAGTAAGAGCTAATTTTCCGCAGATGTAAAAGAGATATCGGTATTCTGCGTGTGACAATACAAGACATACCATTACGAAGCTAACCCGATCAGTTTTTCCAAATGTTTCCGTTGAATTTTTCCCCCTGGCTGTTCTCGGGTCTACTCCGAATATTCAGCTGCAGCAAACCCAGCCCTCGCGCTCTTCAAACCAAACATAATCAGTTTTTACGGGCTTTGGCTCGCGAGTGCGTGAAGGTTTTATTGATCAATGTTGCATGCATTCGAAATTAGAGAATCGCGGTATGAATATATAAATATTTATCGCGCGGGCCTCTTTGCATAACGGTACTCCACCCGATCAGTTCGTCCCCTCATGCAAAATGTTTCCTCACTTCCGTCTATCTGGGACGCGTATGCCAATTTTATGTCCATTCCCCGAACGTGCTATCATGAGATGGGTCCGTGAAACGAGACAATGCCACTGGCACGGAACGGAGGCAATAGAATCCAGCCAATCTCGGCTCCCACCCCCTCGCTCATTGTTCCTCCGCCAGGGGTCCCTGTTCTAAGGCATTATTCACCACCCCCACACGTCTTCTCTTTCCCTGACGTCCATTCCTTGCTACGAGGCCACCCCTCCTGGCATCAACGCAGAGCAATATTCATGAGGGGTGGCGCTGAGGAAGGTACTATCAGCAACAAAAGCAAAGGAAATGTGCCTCTTCCGACGGCACGCAAACCGCCTCCGCGTGTCCACATCCACTCGTTACATTTTGAATCGATGATGCCAATTTCTCGCCATTTATTCCAAATACCGAGAACCAGCGACTTGCCATGTACGCATGACATTTCCAATACTGGCGCATAATTTCCCTCGTGGATCTCGTTTTTTAAGGAAACCAGAAACTGGGAATATTTCACATATTCCGTAATCCGTTCTCATGAACGCAACCTGAAATTCAAGGGCAACATAAACAGAAAATCTGGCAAGGTAGGGCTCTTAATTCCCTCATGTTGCCCGTTAACCGGTTATTCCATACACGTATTTATTCTTCGATATTAAACACAATAATATATACTTCTTGATAGTAGTTATTTTAACTCTTGTTGGTTCTATCTCTATTGGTGGAGATTAAAGGATGTTTTCATCATATTTTATAACAGCCAAAAATGTTTCGGTCAAATGATGTCCCTCTTCAAACCTAAATATGGCTAATTAAAAATATAATTAATACCTATACAATGAAGCCTACAGGTCATTTGGAAAAAGTTATACTTACATAATAAACAAAGAGAAAGTTATCATATAAATAGCAATAATTCGACCGATGTGAAATGAGATTATTTAGCAATATCATCTCTGTGTTTAAATAATTCTTCTAACCCGCGTAGTTGACCTTTCCGGTATATAAAATCAAACGATCAACTATTACGAATAAAATGTTAAACCTTTACCTTTGAATATAATACCTCGTTAAATATTTTCTTAGTTTAATATAAAGAATTTAAATTAGTCAAAGCTGATAAGTCTGCGATAGAAATCGAATACTTAACGTTCAATCGTTACCTTCTTTCACGGTCTCCCCACCTAGGTGGAAGATTTAATGAAGAATCTAACATTTACTGGAATTTATACAGGAAAATAATGGATATGAATAATTGTTTCGGAAACCCAAAGACTTATATTCCTAAGACAAACTAAGGCATTCAAGCAGAGAATTTGAATAATTATTATTTGAGAAAATTGTCACTGTCCGTGCTCTGTTTTCTATGCTCTATTCTCGGAAGTATTTTCAAATACAAAATGTTGATACTGCAATGTATCAGCCGAGCATGAATAGGCTATCTGAATAGTATCCGTTGCCATTCACCAGAATGGATAAACAGCACACACCCTCTTCTAACCCTCTTCATTACTTCCCTGCCGGCACTTCTCTAGAGGATATAATGATTCTGGCCGAATCGATTCCTCTTTTCGGAGTGCACACTGTAATTAGCACTGAGCGTCGTGGCTTCATGCTTAGTGTTTCAAAGAGTTACACTATTTCCTTGCCAAGTTGCACATTAGATATCCACAATTTGGGTACCTACCACAGAAATATATTTGTTTTATCAAAACATTTTCAGATTTAAGGGAAGAGACATTCCCAACCCACTCCTTTTAGGCTCCACAGAAGGGAAAGAATTCGTGCAATTGCTTTAAGGAGTTATTTTATTACTTTCTATTATCGTCTAAATCCATTGATTTCAATTATTGGTAAACACTTCCCCAGCTTTATAATTCGAATTTTCTACAAAAAACAAAACTGGAATGCATTAGCAATTCCTCCTTTAGAATTAACTCTCTTAAAGCTTTGCTTGAGTATCAACCGTTGCTATGGAAGTGATATGAATTTCCAGCCAGGAAAGGTCAACATCAATAACCAATGAAATTGGCTGAAGTATCTACATTTCCAAAATATTCGTTTAAATTATATCACATGGACTAATTACTTAAACACGTTAAACTTAACCTAGCCACATGGAATAGCGTAATAGACATATCATGAGGACGATTTAAGAGTACATTTATAACAAGTTTTTCCATGAAGGTGAAATCTCCAGGAAAGATTTCTTATGAAGAAGAAAGTATTTCATTAAGAAACACTTACCATTACATGCTGTTGATCATTTGATCTATTTGAAATAAATTCTTAATTGAGACTTAGGATAGTGTTTCAACGACGGATACGAAATTAAGTATTTTTTAAGGTAATGGTTAATTTTTGTTGTAAGAAGTTTCTGTAATTGAAACAGTATTTGCATAGTTCTACTAATATATAAATTTAATGTCTTCGACGAGAATTCGGCAGTTTCCTCTGAATATCGAAACTTTGTAGCTACCACTTCTCCGAATCCAACTGACCCCACAAACACATGTGAGGGCGTTTGTGGGGGTCAGCTCTTTACAGTTCTGACAAGACAAAACTGAGAAAATTGACATAATAGGAAATAAGAACTTAAAAGAATCTAATAGCCCTATTGATATAGGTAATAGAAAAGAAAGGAAAATAGCCCCAGATAATTAACATTACAAATAATATGAACGGAATAGCCTGGGGCGCCGAAGGTCTTGGCCTGTAAATCTAAGGGAAGTAGCACGTAACCTTATCTGCGGAGCCTTTTAACAAGGCAATGCAATCGCTGAATTAGTTGCGTAATAAGGCAATAAGGTACATCAGCTATCGGATTCCTAGGAGGGAGCGATAAAGAGAAAAAACGGGAGTGCGGCTGAGGAGGGAATAAAGATTGGAGAGAAGGGAGATTAGGGAGAGGTGGGCATCGGTCATTTGCACCCGAGCGCGCAGTGCGAGGCGCGACGATCAATATGGATGAAGAGGACCCCTCCCCCGCAGCCCTTCGTTAGCCAATCACATCCCATTCCTACGCAAGGCAAGATGCACACACATGAAAGTGAGAAACTTTATGCCCTCCATCAGAGCTGGAAAATCCTAACTCGCCACGTAACGGATAAAACAGAATTGCTTCGGCCTAACGCAAAACGCTGTGTCTGTAATTGAAAATTTGAGTGAGAATACAGAATGATATGGTGCATCACAGCTGATATCTTAATATGAATATAAAGTAGGATTTTATTATATCGTTGCGAAACCGAAGGAGGCATAAAGTGCTACGTAAAGGTGCTATGATACGAATTACCAGTTTATTCAATTACAGTGAATTACTTTCATAAGAAAAATAAATACAGAGATGCCTTCCAACAAATATTAACACTCCGAGTTACAAAGAGGTTATATTTTAAGCGTAAGAATCATAAACAGTAACCAATCTCAGTCTTCCTCCATGAAGATTGCAATGGTAAATTAATTATATCTTCAATTGTACCTATTCCCTTGCTACACACCGAAATACAGCTCGCAGGGTATTAATGTAGATCTAGACCTATCAATCATAAGATTGGTTGACATCAGCAATCTCATTTATCTTCAAATGATAGCTTCCTTATTCCTATGGAATTCGCTTCTTATAACTAACTCATTCCCAGCAAGACATCCCATTCTCGGTCTCCCATGAAATTTTTCCCATCTATTTTTTCTTCCGTGATTGTCTTCAGCTTATAACGAAGTCCAACAAGAATGTTTGTTCCTACTGGCATGATTATACAGTAACTCCTCTCAGAATTATTCCGCATATTATTTTCAGTGCGCGTTTGTATTTTTTTTTTTTTTAATCTCCGTGGGCCTACATTTACAACCCCTCTGCCTTAATACATTTTTCACATTTTGATTTTTTAACTTTTGTTGATACCTTTTAAGGCTACCAATTCAGAGCACTGAAATGGATATCAACCTGAAAATTTAAAAAACATAGAAGAAATGAAAATTTCACGGATTGGAATAGGTCATGGTATGCTTTTAGACGTGCGTTTCTGGTAAGATTTCTTTAAACGATTTTTTGAGAGATCGTTTCTTTCACTTTCTTGTATTACTTAATGAAATACTTAAACTCTCTTCTCCATAACTCTAGAGGTGTTTAAACAAGATCGTAAAACTCTTCTGAGAATGATTCTTTAGTTAACCAGAAGCTTAATTTCGTGTCGATGACGTTCATCAATTCGACCGTTGAGTTAATACTAAGAGTTCGCCCAAAGTTCAGGAATCCCAAAACTGCCTCAGAAAAATTGGAAAATATAAGAAATAATAAGAAAATAATCACAAAGAAATTACAAATGTCAGTATGAAGAAACAAAACAGTACAGACAAATACCAGCAAGAATAACAAATCAGTATGAAAAAAAAACTTGGTAATATGAGTTTATACGTGTCTAAACTTAATGTGAATAAGTAATACACTTGATGAAAAACGTAACCGGGTGATACCACAGGGCTAAGGAGGGGAGGCTAAATAAAATAACAGCAAAAGCAAATGTGACTTTATTTCAGAAAAGTAGTATTATACTCACAGAGAAATTTACGATTTATTTTCAAATAGTAATTCATATGAACATAGTGAAATATCACATCATATACATAGAGATTTAAATGCATGCAATGTCACCATTTACGTAACTAACGATCGTGCTGATGAAGTACAGCTGTTGATCTTCGACGAGGGAACATGCTGACCACCAGAAGTCAATGAAAGAAAAATGTGGGAACCACCAGGGAAAAATCCGGACAACCAGTAAGGGTGGATGGCAAATGAATGGGAAAGAATGATCTTGAGAAGAAAAATACCTACAGTTTAAACAGACGTTCAAAGGAATAGCAATGTGGAGAAAAAGGGGAAAATTAGATCTATTTTTAGGGAAAAAAAGGCCCTAAACGCTTAGCCAAATAAAGTACAGTCGAATTTCAATTTGGTTTCACGGATATTTTTCTGTAGATGTCGTCCCCGGAAATCGGGTTCTTCGTAGTATTCAATCCTATTCTACATTTCTTGAAAACGTTAGCATATTTTAGCGATTCCAGAAGGATTAACAGTATTTCCTGCGCCAATAAAATACACAAGTAAAAATTATAAGGGATGTTATGACCTAATTAAATATTTATATAATATGAAACCACCTTTGGATCCTAAATTTTCAACAAACATCTAAAAGAACGAACTTTTCCATCACGTAAAAGCACGAGTCTTAAATACCTTTTTTTCATTTTGTAAGTTTGAAGTTAAATATAAGCAATCCGGCCGCTTGATTTTTGATCTCGACATTAAACAAATGCACTATTTACATTTACATTGGTTTTCTGTAAACCGCCATATGGTGTACGGCGAGGGTGTGAAAACACTGAACGTTTTAATAAGCTCCCTGATTGGTATTCCTAATGTAATCAGAAAAAAGAGAGCAGTAATAACTATCCGTTCTCGCTATAATCTCGCGAAATCTCTTTGCCGTTTGGTGTTGGCAATCGCGCTCGCCGAATACAAGAATCACGATATCGCATATTTCGTCGTACATACGTATACAAAACGACTTTGTGTGAAACAACAGCCTCAGCTAGTTGATGAAAAACTCTTCTTCAAATAAATTTGCAAGTGAATTTCCTTTCGGGTGATTTCAGATTATAATAACAATTCCGACTGTGTGAAATAGTCGACTTAATCTTTCCTGGAATATTTAAAGTTGACAATATGCTAATTTAGGATAAAAAGATAAAAGAGGTACCTTTGAAAAAATTACGGAATTAAAGTATATTGAAACAGACCGCCACTGAAACTGTTAAAGGAAGCTGACGGGAAAGAAAGGTAGTAAAGACTTCGTGCCAGATAAGGATTAGAATGGCGCAATTTAATTATTTCTAATCTAACGAGAGGTAAGGCGGAGCGGAAGATTTATGCGAGCGGGTGATGGAGAAACTCGAGATTAAAGTAGGGAGAGGACTTCCTGACGCAGTGAAGAGGGATTGATGTGGCGAGGGTGTAAGGGACGTGGGCCAGCGGAGTATGGATGTCCTGAAAGGTCTTCAGAAGAAGAGGGTATAAAAAGACCCTATTTTGACGAATAAAAACGCTTTCACGAGATAAAGAGGGAGAAACGTGGCGGAGGGGGTGGGATACAGATGGGAGGAGGGGAAGGGTCTTTCGAGTGGGAAAAAAAGGAGGATTGCTCAGGGAATGGCGTGGGGGTGGGGAATGCCTTATGGGCAAGAGAGCCTGGACCACACGTTTCGGACAGAGGGCAGCGCTTTCTCGTCTATACAGGTATCCCTCGATTGGCGTCCGAGAAAAATGGGACCTTAAACGAGTATGCGGCAGTTTTGCGAATGCTGGTGCATCCGAACACGGCCCAACCTGGAAAAGAAGCAGTAGTGATTACTTTACATTTGTAGTAATCGTATTCTAAGAAAAACTTAAAAGTAAATTCATCGACAGTATTTCTCAATCTTTCTTAGTTAGATATTTAAAACGCTGCTAGATCTACACTTATAAATTAATGCTTAAAAAATATAATAAAATGAATATTCCGAAGTAAGATGGAAAAATCATTCTCAATGCAGCTAACCAAATCACTGCTAATCGTATTTTAAGAAACCTTAAACTCATCAGTGGTATTTCTTACACATTCTTAGTTAAATATTTAAAAGACCTTTAGATCTACCCTTATGAATTAGAGCCAAGAAAGACAAAAACATAAATATTCAATAGTAAGATGGAAAATCATTCAATCAATCACTTAATGTAAAAACAGAATCATAGCATAATACTGTGAAACCATCTCGGAGAAAGAGAAAGATAATAGCTTTAAAAATATTTTCATGCATTTACGCTAAAGGCAAATTAAAAACTAGAATAAAAAGGGCTATCTTTATCTAACAAGACAATATATCTGTACAGATGCAAGAAACTAATACCTTAATAAAACTTAATATTGGATTATGATGCTGAAACATTTACACTAACCAAGAAAAAGGGCTCATGCAAAACGCATTATTGCCTTACAAAATCTTATCCTTGAAATAAAATTAATGAAATATGAAAGTAAGTGTAAATCGATTGTTGACGTCTTGATTGATTGCGGAAAGTTATGAATAATTTGTGAGTAGAAAAAATATTCGATCCCTATTCATCCAAGGCTAACCCTATATGAATATCACGAAAACCTTTATTATCATCGAGGATCCAACAAATCCCAACCATACTTCTTCCTAAGGGTTTGCCCATACATCTCCAACTAAGCGGCAGAATTTTTCCCATAAAAATAAGTTAAACTGCGTGGCTTGCGTTCCTGATGCTATCTACCGAGGTATCCTCCAGCTATCTACAGAGATACAACGTATTAATTTCACGCTTGTCACTCAGACTGCGTGAGGGACAAACGCTGGAGGGAGATACAGTCGATCGAATCGCATCCAAAGACATTGCTCGTATCATTGAAAAGAGGTCGACAATTTTTCGCTTATTTACTTGAGAGCAGGTGGCATCAACTTACTCCGCTCTAAAAATGCCAGAATCCCCTCTTCAAAACTTTTGAGTCAAAATATACCATTTTTCCACAAATAGATAGAGCTGAACGATTATATTGTCACGATAATTAAACCCATTGAGGTTACCCATCAGATTTTTACAGCTATTCAATACAAGGAACATAACCTTCACAGAAAGAGAATCTGAAGTTTATAGAATGATGCCACAAGTCGAAATGTAGCTTATAAACTCTAAATTCAACAGCAAATGAGAACGACTTAGAAGAGGATTAACGGAAGAGATGAAATCGGAAGTAACTTGGACTCGAACCCAGATTTTCCACTTCTTTGGTGAATAGACCAATTGATAAAAGTGATTTACTTCGTTTACCCCTTACTATAGTAGATCCTTAGAAGACTGATATAAATTGTGATGTTTAAGAGCTTAAATTCATACTTTACTGCAAAAATAAATATCTAATAAACTATATAGCATAAATAAATTAACGTGGATGAAAATTAAGGTATTAATTTAGAGTATTGTGAAACTAAGCCAAAGTAACTAACCAACGAAAACCAATAGTCAGCGATTTTAACCCCTTCAGTATAAGAATAATAGGCATATTTTAGTTCTTACAATGAGAATATTTGCCATATGAATATAATTTTAAGCTAAGTAAAAATTCGTTTTATAAAACCTTATGACCCATTTCCTGCATATTCACGCAGAATACATAGGAATCAAGCTAAATATAAATAAGGTTAAAATTGTAATACTGACAGCAGATTTTTACAGAAACTTACAATGAGAAATTAAGAATTTTAAAGAAACTTATAATTTATTTTATAGTTTAATACAGCTAATTCAGTATTTTAAGATTGATAGAGACCTGAAAGATTTATTTACGCTCAACGTTCGGAACAATAGCAGAACCTACAGAATAATGTCAACGACCAGTAAGCAATATATTTTCCTGGTTCCTCGACAGAATATTACACTACATGCTCTTATTTCTGCGTATTGTATAAAGAACTACAATACCCAAGTGATTAAATTTCCGGAAGCATACAGTTTCAAGCAAAGAATACACCCATACACAAGTACTAACTTTCGGAACAAAGGAAGGTTGCAATCTATATAATAGGGCAGCTGCTCTTTTTGGCCTCGGGGTGAAGGGGGGGTATCCGATAGGCAATTATGCTAGATACACGATACAATAGAGCTCGCATTCTTGAGCAGTTACAATCTGTAAGGGGAAGGAAGGGCCGGAGGTAATTAAGTTCGAGGAACAAAACCCGGAAAACTGAGGGTTTTATCATGTTATTGTCCTCTACAGGGTTTTGTGGGATCTACTTCAAAAATTAATTACGATACGTCAGGAAAAGGCTCTATATTACCTACTTCAACTCTCCTTTAACGTAGATTTTATGAATTCTTGCGAATATTAAGGTAATTGCGAATTTCTCAGTTTAGCAGGATAAAATACATCCGTATGTTCTAACAGCAAAAGTCGCACATAAAAATATTCGGTCTAAAATTTAATGCTTCAAAAGGAAGCAGATCATGAACAATTATCAAATATTTCACTCATAAAACGTATGCCTGATTTCTGTAGATATTTGAGTCGATCATACGATTGAGTTAGTAGATATGAATTCAGTATTATTGAAAATACAACTTCAGACTCTATGTTTTTAATATCTAACTGTATAAGTATCTTAATGAAATAACCTTACCTTTTACTTACTACAAGACTATCTTAATTAAAAGAACCCTCAATCAGCAAACATAGCATTTACATTTACAATCATCAGCGATATGTCTTTTTTTAAATCGATTCTTGAAAGTAATATTCTTATTACTTTTCGTTGGATTTTAGGAACCTTCCATTAATATTGATGGAAATTAAAAATAAAGGAATTAAAACTAGGATAGTACTCAAGAAGTTAGGTGGAACAAGTTTGTTAAAGCATGTGATTAGAGAAACAATAATACGACAGGACTGTGATCACACCCATCGGGTACATTTTCAAGTTTACTTTTGATGAAAAGTAGCCGAAAAGAAGGTATAGTAAAAGATTCCTTATATGTAGGTAATTCAGCCTTGCAATGGATCATAACGAGCAAACTTAACTAACGAGCAAACCTCGCAAATGAACTTTTCGTGTAACGAAGATTGTTTGCTATTTTTTAGAAACCGGCTAAAGAACACGAATTCAGCCAATTAGTGTTGGCTGAATACGTAAATGGCCATGCACAATGGTGTACAAGTACATCAAATATCAAAAGTTACCAAAATATATTGGATACTACCCATTCTCGGTTACTAATCTTACAGTTGTAGCTTTTGACAGTGCTTGTATATTTTTGTGGTTATAAACCCGAAAATAAATGGAATGTCAGTACACGAAAGTGATTCCGGAAAAAAATGATCTCGTTAAGCTGAGGTATCCCTTTGGTAAATCATATGATCTCCTGGGAAGCTCTTAAATAATAGTTATCTTGACCTTTGTCCTCAAAGAAGGACTCTCAAACAACTGCACCAAATATAAGTAAAAAATGCCTGACGTGAAATTGGCGTTACGAGTTAAAAAAGTGTTTTAAGAACTTACCGAAAAATCATCTAGAAATACACACATACGTCTTTATATACGGGCAAAATTGGGACTACTAGACAGTCCCGTCTTACATTTAACCCAAAAAGAAGTTGAAAATGTAAAGAAAAGAAACAAGAAAGTACAATTACAATTGTGATAAAATTACATAATAGGATTATTTACATAAATAAAGACATAACGTCACACAAAAAATACAAATTAAAAAAGAGAGGAAATAGAGGTGAAGGTGTAGGAGGAAAGAGATGGAGAGTGAAAGGGAATGAGGTAAAAGAATAATGGAAAACGTTCAATGAAAAGAAGGGTTGATTTGGAGTTTATCTGCGTCAGTGGAGGTTTGATTGTAAATTCATAGATAATAAGAAAATATGAGTGCTCTCACAATTTCAAACGTATTATCCTTAGTAGCCGATAATTAGGGCGGAAAAACGTAACGTAGCGAATACACTTCGAAAAAAGCTTTCTTCGGATCCGAAACATAAACTTTCCTAAAAATAATGCCATCTCCTGGTGAAAAATTGCCTCCCGTAAACGGTACGTTCACTATTTCACGGGGTAAGCAATGTATCAGAATCCCTCCAGAAAGTCCAAACGTGGAAGACTTCGAAAGGGGAAGAATGCATCATTCGTGATCCCTGCGAGCAAACGTATAGATCAGCAAGATAGAAAATAATTTATAAAATGGGAATCTTATGGGAGACGCGGGTGAGGCAGGAGCAATGGAAGGGGCTAACAGATAGGTCGGGGAGGTGAAGGGAGGCAGACCGTCCGCCCATACAAAACAGCACGGGGAAGGGATGCAGCGTGTGGAGACTCCCAAGTTCTGAAAACAACCACCAACACCCGATCACAAACTAACAATTCATATAGGAAGATATACCACCAATACCGATCCGCATTCCCGCAAATCGCAAGACTATGCAACTTCGGAGGAATGAAAAGTTTCCGTTTCCGTCGTTCTCAGAACAAATCGTTATTCCATAGCTACGAGTTGGACGAGAATATACGAGCATTTCGCTGCAATCGCATCTCCCGCAGAGGAGATACGAAAATTGTACGGTGAAGTCAAGCATGTATTTGGTTCGATATAACTTAAATATTTAAAAGTAACATTGCGATGTGTATGGATTAATTAATAATCATTCCCGGCAAAATCCCCGTGAGAAAATTCAAATTTAAATTAAATATAGGCTTAACGTGTAGGGATTTGAGTTTTGCTTAATTTCAACAGATTGAATAATCTTCTAATGGCCACACGCTATCTTCAATCATGAATCAGCAAATATGACATTCACAAGTTAAACATACGCATTCACAATTTATATCATGCAAAGTAATTTCACAATTCTTTCCAAGCTGATATCACCACTAGTTTATGTATGTTATTTAGGTCATTTCAAATTATCCGAACAAATTACTCATATACTGGTAGTAACGAGCGACCGTCAGAGTCTATTAGAAGTAAAAACAACGTACAATGAGCCCTGTATAAATATACCGTTCAGAACTATATTCTCCTTCTCGTGACTAACAAAGTTCTAAAGGGCAAATCTTCGCCTGAAAAAATTGAGAAGTTTCTTCGAGTTTTGTGAATGTCATTTCTATTGTACGTACACAGAAAGTACACACACACTGCTAGAATGCATACTTTCAGATTCAATGACATTAGCAGCCATCTGCTAGAAACTGACTATTCACAATTTCAGCTATAGAGGTATAATTGGAAGAAAGAATTAAAACTCTCTGTAGTACTGGTAGTAATCTTCACAAAGAAGATTTTAGACTGCATGAGACTGTAGAAGCACTCATTTTAAAGTAAATAATGTTCTAATTAGGAAAATACTTCATTACTCGTAGTTGCGTTTTCCTACTCCATTTATAGCAAGAGAAAGAATGCAATGAAACAGGTCATGGGAGTTGCGATTCGGACACCAGAAACTGTATCTTTTAAAGGTTTCTACCTCGAAAGGAATGAATAACTTTCTTAGAATTTAAAGATTTAATACAGGAAGTGGAGAACTGAAAAGAAAGGAAGATTACTGAAGGAATGCAACAGCAAATATTTTTCTTTGTCATACAATAAATAGGACGGTTGGGATCTATTCAGGAAACAATGCGTTGGAGGCTATAAAACTGTTTGCACCTGGCAATGCTTTCGTGAACGGCTCAACCTGCATAAACCTAACTTGACAGAAGCTAATGTAAGAGCAACATTTTATGACCCGTAATAATTTCAGTTGTCTATAAAGTATACTATACAGAATACATCTAAAATCAAATAAATAAACCAATATAATATAAAAAAGCTAGAAGTAATTCCTCCTAACTATATTTACAACAGTTAGTTGGAAAAATAAAACAGAAATGTGTACAAGAGTTATCTGCCATACAAAAATCCATCAACATAATGAGATAACAAGATTCAATTAATTACCTAAAGAATACGTAATAGGAAAAACTTTGGAGATCTATTTTTCCAAACCCCAAAAATTCATCAAAATCAAAGCAATCGAAATCGCGCGATTTTAGATATATGTGATGAAATCACAAAGAAAATGGAAAGTGCCTAGCCTGAAAGAAAAATCTTTTTCGATGAAGTAGTTCTAATAACTTAGCCAAACATCCCCTAAGACAAGTAGCAATAATTCCTCTTTCAACTATTTTGAATTCTACTTATATTTACTTAAAAAATTCACCCAAACCGCATTTTATAATATAAGAAAGCCATTGTCTTTTCGTTAAGTATTAAGTAAATATTTTTATAATTAATACAGAAGCCTTTAAACTATATCAATGGTACTGCTGCAATAAAAAGACAACTTGAATATTGCCATATCCTATGAATAGAACAATGTCCAGAAACTGAAAATGAAGATTTGAAAACGACTTTGATATAACGCGAAATAATCTGGGTAAACACATAAGTACAGTTTTTAAAGCTTCACGTGAGGTAGATAGTTTTTCTCTTAAACTAATAGTTAATTATAGTTTTCATCTGTATATAAAATTCGTAGTCCTGTTATATTTGGCTTAAAAATATACCCAGAGAATTCAAGGGTCCAACTGCCTCGAAGCCAAAGTGGGAGATGGTGAAATTTCGCGATTATACAAATTTCCTTCATTAACATAGATTAAGATATATTTCCGAAGAATTAGATCGAAAATATTTGATAGGATAGACTGAGTTTGTTGCAATGTCAATCTTCCCGAAATTGATTATGATAAACGAATGCGAGTGAAAACTACATTTGGATGAGTATAAGAATCAAATATTAAGGGATTCTAAGACTCGATGTCATAATGTATACTTAAAATGGGCTTTAACAGATGCTCACGTTAAGACCTGGTAAAGTTAAGAGATAAACAAAGGGAGAATTACAGTTAATCTCCTACATACAAGACGGGTTAGTATGGAGATTAACTATAATATTCATTTTCACTCTAACAAAACATTATAATACCTGGCACTAAAAATACATTAGTTACAGCCTATTTTAAATGTACTCGTACATTATAATACCCAGCCAAAGTATATACATCAAATGTGCGAATTCAACCCCCTGAAATCGTGCCAACTGATTGCTTCTAGAAAGAGCTATTCGCTCGCCCACTACCTAATCAAAGGAGATTTGTGTAATAAAAAGAGGAAAGGAAAAGGGTTTAGGTGACTTGGCACGATAAGCCGTGCACCTAGGAAAATTCCCAAGGAGAAACGGGCATGAAAAAATCCTGACGGGACAGGTCTGAGTCACGGTCCCGTCAGACTTTTTTCATGTCTGTTACTCCTTAGGAAAGGAAAAGGCAAAGAGAAATGAAATAATTGCATCCATGTTAAGCACACCGCTAGTCTATTTACTTATTTAGGAAATGTTCTGACATTTGCAATAGATTTAATACTTTCCGTGGCAATAAAAGCTATTTGTAGCGTACATCTCTCTCACTTTGAAGGCTAAAATAGCCGGAGCTTCAGGAATAAAAAGGGAGTACTTAAGTGCTAACCTCCGGTTCTAAAACCCCCCTCCCTCCTTCCAGTCTCCCTCTGAATCTCCCCTCCCTTTCGCTCCCTTCCTCCGCAGATCTCCTTAGATACCCTCTTCCACTTTCCCCACCACCTTCGCACCCCTTCTTGTCTTACCGCTCTGCCTCCCTTCTTCCCATTCTTTCTCCCCTTGGAACCGCCTTCCCTTTCATTTCCTACTTAGCTCCTTTCCATCCATTCTTCCATGCACCCCTCTCTCTGCTTCTCCCTTCATTTTACCCTCTTCATTCATCTCTTTTCCTTCCTCAGTATTCTCCCGTTCCTCTCTCTTTCTTTTTCTTTACTTTCTTTCACATCCTCGTCCTCTTCCATACCTCCCTTTAGCCGTTTCTCTACATTATTTGCCTCTCCACCCTTCCTTTCTCATTCTTTTATTTACTCCTTCCTTACCTCCCCCTAACTTTTCTTCCATTCATCATGCTGCGCATTCCCAACGCCTCTCTTTCCATGATTCTTCATGCTCTTTCTCCATATTTCGAGTCCTATACATCAAATTCTTCTGAACCTCTCTATTTTCACGTTCTGTCGATAAATAACCCAAACTTTTCGGAAGTGTAAGCCATGGAAATTTTGTTTTCAAGCGGCAATCAATGAACACCTAATGACGAAGGAAATTCTTTTTGAAGAATAAATGCTGCAATAATAAGAAGACCTATTTACTAGTAAAATAAAACGCAATATTATACGGATCCTATAAAGTATTCAGCTCGAAGGCCGGTTGGGACCTCATTCCCTCCACTATCAGCTACGAAGAGCTAGGAGAGGGAAATGAGGCTTACTAGGCAAGACGAGGAGTGAGGTAGTTTGCCCTTGCTTTCCTCACCGAGCCAGAATGCTATAAGCAGAACAAGCCCACGTTAGTGAAGCGCAATGACTCTATGAGAAACACTTTTCGTAACATTGCATAAGGAGAAAGCTTAATTAATGCTATTATTCAGCATGACTCATACCTCAGTATCCTTCATATCATCATAGCCATGAATAAGACGGAGACAAAAGTATATAAAAGATTTATTTTTCTCTATCCTGTGCCAAAAAACAGACGATTAATATTTCATTCGTCAAGATATGGTAACGGGGCCCGTTATACGGATATGCTATGAAAACTACGCTGAATCAGGGGAAAATATGCGGAACACCGAGAGATTTTTAAAAAATCAACTTGGTAGGCTGTCACTTGGTGAAACCGGTCATGCACCCTTAATAAAATACTTATACATGATTTCCACAAACCATGGATGGTCCCTAGGGATTACATTCGGCAGACCCAACAAAGTCCAACCTATTTCTTAGTCGTCCTTCTTAAGTTCCTTATCCCCAATCCATACTCTTACTTATCCTTGTGCTCGTCATATCCACTTCTTCTTCTTTCCATCACTTTCATTCCATTACATTATTAACAAACCCAGGCGCGCACCAAGGGGGGTGGCTGACGGGCTTTGAGCCACCCGTAAGAATCTACAAGTATTTCCTTCGGAATCAAATTCCCGAGAATTTGTCTGTAAACATTTGGAAAGGTTAAAACATATCTTTATTGGCTTTACCATCTCATGGTAAGAATCAATAATTCCGCACTTCAACGCAAATCGTAACATGCTCAAAATATTATTGGCTACTACCCTTAAATTCAGCCGCAAAAATTCTAAATACGCTCGTGACAATACCCCTCACATTTTCATCCCTCTATCTGCATCCTCAAACCTCCCTTTTTCCTTGCTCTCAACTTCCTATTCACCCTTCTTCTTTCTCTCCCTTCTGTTAAATTATCCATACAAGGAGCTATCCATTCGTCGTGCTGGGGCGTGCGCCCGATCTTTCCCTCGGATACAGGTTCGCTCCCAGAGGAGAAATCTGCGGAGGGAAAGGCAAGATGGAGGCGGGCCGATCTCCTCCTCATGAGATCCTCTCGCGTCTGCGCCCCCATCGATCTGCACAATCCTCAGCAACATGGTCGGCATCTCTTAGCGGTAGCAACATCATCTACTTCGTGCTTATGACGACTTCCTCGCCGCGACTTGCGGTATCGCAACAGGCCAAAGAATCTACATAATAATTGCGATCGTGTGCTGTTTCATACAGATATTCGAGGAGAAAACTTGATTTTTAAATAAAATCGTAATTTAAATGAGTGAATAAGATTATTTTATAGCTCTCCGTATCTCTTGAAAGTGTTAAAAATCAAAGCCCGGTGTTCCAACTTTCACTATCACTTAAACCTTAAACTGATTGCGAAGCTTTCTTTGTGATTGGTAAATCTTTCTCCTACTTCATTGTAGTTAGCCATATTTCTTTAAAAAAGACTGGTGTTCAGAAATTTGATTTCTCTTTCGGCTCAAGGAAATTTCCTAGCTAATCCAGCATCAATACTTAATTAAAAATTTTGCTCTTAAAGTCTTGCTTTACGTTAGGCCTCGATCTAGTCAGAGGTTAAATCACTGAAGCTGATTTAAGACTTGAATAAACCAGTGTAGGAGGCTTAATTTATATAGCCTTAGTTAGATACCCTGCAATTCTTTCCATCTAGTATTGAGAGCTTGTTGACTGGTGATATATAATAGATACGTTTTCTAAATTAGGCTGCAGCAATCCACCTTGAATTCTCCAGAATTTGGTTGCTAGGAGAGCAATTAAAGTTTCACAGCCTTAAACTGAAATACCAAATAGTAAAACAGCAAGAAAAATTTCGAAAATGTTGCCAGTCTATAAATGAAAACGATCTTCAATTGCTTACCAGAATGATACCAGTACGCTGAAATTTATTTTTTCTAACTTAAGAGAAAGATTGATCGACTGAAAAATATCTCAACCCTTCAACTTATGAGAAAAATGTATAGTGATTCCAACTGAAAGGAAAAGATTTTAATATAATCATATTTTTATGGAGAAACTGAAACTGCATCACAAAAGAGTTATTGGATGTAAAACTGAAAAATGTATAGTGGGGCTGAAAGCAACAAACATTTGATTCTTAAGCTCCCTTTCTTGTCAAGATAGGACACGTTTTAAAGTTGTATATTCAGCACTTTCAAAAGAGAGCGTTATTTTGTTTATCAAATTGGACATATGCTATGGTTTAATAAGTGGGTTATCTTGTATATTAAATTTGATAGAAATTAGGACTCCCTCGGATCGTTTCTTTAAAACTCATGAAATAATACAAATCCCTCTTGGATTTACATTTACGAAAAACGAATCACTACAGACGTGGATAATTAGTATACATAATGAATTAAATGTATAGTAATTATGTATAGAATTTTCATGTATTAAAATTTTCATTGAAATCACTACATCAATTCCGACTGTTATACAAATTTTAACCCAAATCCTAAATGCATTCATTGCCTGGATATTTGTATAGAGAGCTTGCCGTAGTCCGCTGTGAAATCATTGCGTCATAAAGATAATATTTGATGTAGAAGGCGGTCCATAGAAACCAAATCGATTCCGGATACGACCCACGGAGACGTCATAAGCTTCCTAAGCGGCTCACCGAAGCAATCCGAACTAACATCGAGTTCCGCCATCAAAAAGGTTTGACGATCCCTTCGCTGAGTGACGAGTATCAAAAAGACGGCCATTTTGAATCCGCTATCCATTTGGAAACTCCCCTTCGGAGACTTTAAAACCCTTCCGCACATGGAGAGCACCCCGGCGGAGGAGAGGAAGCTCGGATTGGCCCACCCCTTCCCTTTATGGAAAGCGTTTTTATCTTTTAGAGCCGTAGAGCACGCATGCGCTAGAACCCGCCCATTTAGCATACGAACCCCGGGTCGCGCTTCATGCGGAAGGTGGAAGAGGTCGACCGAAAACAAGATGAGGGGCATCTCCATCCACTCCCGTAAGAACGTCTCCTACGCATGTCGAGCGAGCGGCGTATTTTCATTTCACGTTGGTAGGGGGAAACATCGAGCAGATATCGAAAGTTATTCTAAACGTAAATCTCACAGATAAATACACACACATTCCCCTCCTGCGTATGACATCGGCGAAAGAAAACAAAACTGTATCAATTGAAAACTGAATGAAAAATTTGCTTAACGGACAACTTGTAATATGGAAAAAGACAGTCAAAAAGTCTTGCATAGGGAGAGATATTCAGAGAGGATATCGAGGCTGCCTTGTTATCACGATATCGAAACGAGAGAGTCCATTCCCGATGATGACGTGATAGCTCGTGAATATCCTTAACGCTGTTCCTACATGAATTACAAACGCTAGCTTTGGATTATAAGAGTTGGATTAAACTTCAGTCATGAACTGAAGAAAATTGTGGATTTTTCAAATGAAATTTGGTGAAGCTTCGTTTTCAAGAAACTTTTTAAAATAGTAACACGCTATACAACTATCCTCTCAAACTATCCGCAGGTTAACCAGTGTATATCGTATTCATTGTTACAAAAATTAAAAAGAAAATTTATTAATAATGTAACATTATTTGAGGAATTTATCTGGTTGTGATGATACTTGTATCTGATTAATGTATTAAAATGTGTTTCTCTTTCAAAGTTCGCCGTACAATAACATTATTAACAAAAATTTACAAAATTAACAAAAAATTAATTTAAATTATAACTCATAGTGTAGCATCCCTATGTGGGATATGGCCTAGCCAGAAGGCATTCACCAATGTGATACGCGGTCAGCGCATCGACTTCCAAGTCGCCCTATTGGCTTTCCTAGACTCTTTGGACCCGCTACCAGTTAATTCAGGTAGCTTCCCAATATTTACTCGATGCTGGGTCTATATCACTGCTCCAACCGGGAATCGAACCCGAGACCGCATTACCCTTTTGGCTCTGGGGGTCCGACTTCAAATCATACAATGTTATACATCTAAATCATCAAAAAGCTGATATTCCGAGCTAAGAAACAGTACTCCCAAGGAGAAACGGTCACGAAAAAAGTCTGACGGGACCGAGACTAGAACCCGAACTTGGGTCTCCCGAGGTCAAGTCCCGGTCCCGTCAGACTTTATAATATCCGTTTCTCCTTGGGAATTTTCCTAGGCGCACGCCTTATAGTGCCAAGCAACCTAAACCCTTTTCCTTGTAAGAAAGAATAATTTACATGCATAAATACATACAATCGTCTTTATTGGGTAAATTGTGACTAGAGAGATCATTTATGGACAGAATTTATAACGATATAGATATATAGAAACAACTTATAACGATAAGAATATTTGAAAGCCATTTTCCTTTTCGTTTACATAGTTATGTAAGATCTTAAAGTATTCCTGTGCTTACTAACTAGTTTTTCAAATGTCCTTTTTTTGACTATTCGTAAAAAGACGAACAAAACGTGAAATAAATCGCTAGGTCCTATCAATCGACGATGAACATTCTCAGTGATATCACAGTTCTCAACAATTTCGCTGATTTTCTATCGTGCCCCTCGGAAAACGTCAATAAGAATCCTAAAAGGGGAATTGGATATCAGCACCTATAGACTAGGAGGGCTGGACTGTTTTAAACATTTACAAAAATGTTAACACTAACAGAGGATTTGCCATCTTTTGAAAAGATATCCCAATAATATCCTGATTTTCCTCTATAATGATCGCAAAAAGAAAATTTTATATTCCACAAACTCTGATCTCACTCACAAGATCTTTCTTAAATAATAGGAAGGTTAGATTATTCCTCAAAGAAGAAACAGAAATAAAGAGGCTATAGATACTATTAAAAGGATCGAAAACTTTCGTAGAGACCGCAAGGGATAATATTTACTTCGCCACCCCAGGCCTTGCTTACTCCGCTACCCCACTCCCCTCATCTCAAGAAACACTAAAAATACAGTGTCTGTGACGTATTACAACGCTTGAGAGCTTCTTAGTCATACCTAATTCTATCTGATAATTCCCTGTCAGGAGCGTAGATCAATCCTACCATTCTCTTCGCCGATTTAACTGCATTAGATAGTTACAGGCAGACTAAAATGACTTTATAAAAGCTTGCATATAATGAGAATATAATATATTCTGTAATCTATCATACCACGAGAGGGTATGGTTAGAATATTCAGTAACATACCAAACATAACGCGTTGGGTGAAAAGCGGTCCCGGGTTCAATTCCTGGTGGGGCCACATGTGGGAGATGACTTCAGTTGTCGAAGCACTTTTAACATTACTACTACCACTATTACCATGAGAGCGTATGAATAGAATATTCTGTATTTCTGTTTAATACTCGAAAGTGATTTCTTAGAACTCCTTATTTTATGCTACTAAAGAAAGTGGTTACATTCTATGGCACGGGTGTAACTGTTTTTCGGCATCAGGGGAAGTTAGAGAAGTGCCTAACTGTTCCAATTAAATTGATTTATTGTAGGTCAATGCTCATTCACGATACAACGAGGAATACAATTTCACACGATTAAAAGTATACTAAAATCAGATGCTTCTACCAACATTTATAATCTAATGATGGAACTGGTACAGTATTAAAATAGCAAGTGCCAGTATGCCAATAGATGCGTTAGCAAGCACGTTTTTGACCAACAATTTTGAGTGAAAAGCTGCGCACGCTGTTATCAACTCTTACCGAACGATCGGCCACACGAGAGGATAAGTTAACATTCGCAAGAATATATGAGTGGAATATGTAGAGTAGACAGCACCAATCAAGTCTCGATCGTAAAAATAATCGGACCAGAGCCGCGCCTGATTCCCATGCCGAATTACGTGAGAAACGGAAAATTGATGCAATAAATGTTAGCATCGAGGGACGTATTCTCGTAAGGGTATGTTTCCTCGTGGAAGAGTGGCGTTCAAGGGGGGGGAGGGCCAGTGATTGTGTGGGTGTGTAGAGTTTGGTTGGCAGGAGTCGAGGGAAAATTCCGAGAGAATGAAAGAAACTAAGGAAATGGCGTCGGCGCGAAGGGGCGAGAGGAAAAGAATTGGGGATATTCGGGGGACGGGGGCGGTGGAGAGATGGAGAGGGTGTGGATATTAAGGCGCTTGGAAGGGAGAGAATTCTTCTAGCAGAAGACTCGAGGAGAATTTCAAATGACGGCTCAAATGCGAGTCGAGGAGACCTCTGGTGGTAATGGATGGAAGGCTCCTGCGGATCCGCGAACGAGATGTTGGCCCGAGAAGATGAAAGTGGCATCGGAAAGAGGAGCAGGTGGTGAGGGAGGGAAAAAAAGGAGGGGAATCCTTTGCAAGATACGCCTCGATTTAAAATCGATAGGCTAAATTGCGTTTTAGGTGCGCCATCAAATACTCGTCAATCTGGGCTTGTTAGACATTTTGGAATAGCGATAATACAAATGATTGAAGCAAAATTTCAGCCTAGAAGATACTTGAGAGAAACTTGCTTCTTCGTCTTTGCATTACGAACGATACGGATGGAGTAAAAATCTAACTTTTACCATTCAATAGAATCCACTACAAATATTGAGGTACACTCAATATGACCAAACTACATTTGAACTCAAGGATAAACATACGTGAAAAAAAGGCGACACTGGGGGCTCGAACCAAGGTCGCCCACTTTCCGGGTAGGTATTCTAAACCACTGAACTGCATACCTCAACGTCCAAAGTAAACCACGTTATTTTTTCCCTTATGTTTGAACTATTCATCCTTGCATTTAACCCTATTCTCTTCAATTTTAAAATATTGTTGCGTTAATTTGTGTTTCATATGATTAATATTTCAATATATTAATTCTTACTATATTCTCCGAGAATAATGCTTTGAAACGATAAACGAGCAAAGCTGAATTAGGAGGTATATGAAGAAAATACTAATACTTTTCCAATGCGTAACAATTTACGTAGTCGTCATTCACGAAGTTGTCCATAAAATTAATTAATTTCCCTTGAATAAGAAATGTTTAAATAGATTTAAATATAAATAGGTAAGTCCACTACGTATATTCCGTTTCAACTAAAACGATTACTCTTACAATTTTATCGACATTAGATCCAGGTACCAGTTCGTATTACATGAGGATCGAAACTTGCTAATATAATCATATCACCTCTGAATAATCTCCTCCGTTAACTTGGACGACATTGGAAAAAATAATTACTCTGTGAGTACAATCTATTATACGTAAACTTCATTTAATCTAGATCTAAATAATATCTGTATTTGTAAAGCGATGCAAATTCCTTCAGCGGGTGAATATTAATTTCCCCCACACGAGTAAAATGATTTTCACTCTAAAATTAACAATTTTAATGGCGCGAGAATTCGAAATCTCATTATAATCTTAGTTAATGAAATGTTTTCTACAGCCAAACCTTTATTTTACGTTGCATAAAGCTCGAAAACTAATTTTCAGACGATACTTAATACGACTTGGAAAATATTATCAACGGAATCGTTCATTGTCTAGGAAGAGAATACAGCTATATAAGAAGAAATTTCGGGTAAGAACTTGAAAAATAAATTATTTGAATCTTTCTAAGTAGGAATTTTATTTAAAAACCTGTTATTTAATATGTTATATAACATTTTATAGGTCAAATACGTTGTATATTATTAAACTTCTTTCTATCTAACTTCTTTAACTATCTTTCGTAATACTTTTAGAAACAATGTTTTATGAATTAAACTAACTTTAAGCAGCACTAATTAAAAGTACTTATCCAATTACTAATTAAAATCCAATTAAAATTGAGTGTTCAAAAATTCAGCGGTATACTGATTCGAAAGGGAGGAAATGGACAGCTTTCCCTTAATTCTTGGCACCGTCATTATCAATTCTTTTCCATCCTCTCTTCGAATATATAAAATGAATTTTTTTCAACGTTCTCTCGTTCTGAATAAAAAGCGGCTGCTCTTTCGATATTCAAAAAAGAGGAATGTTCCTAAATGATTAATTCCGGCAATTTTGAATCAATTATTAGCTCGGTCTCCATTTAAAAAGAATTTGAAAATTTTAGAATGCATAACAAACTTAATTATTCGAATCGATTTTTATTTTTAGGCAAAAACATCTTAAATTGTCGATGTCATGTTGGTTTTCCGATATTTGCAAATTTCCGGTTTTTCTCCTTTTCCCAGGTCGAAAAAAGTCTGGCAGAAATCATTTACTATGTCTGACCCGGAATTTCTTAATTGCCTGCGGAATCGCTTCGGCATGTTATTCCTCCTTAAAATAATTATGAATTTCAAGAAACACGTAAAATGTCAAGAATGAAAGCCACCGCTCGCCCTTCCCGTTACAAGTAAAGCTAAAATATTTCTCTCACTGAGCTCACGAGGATCAATCATACCTCATAATTACATAAATACTGTCTATGAAATTCCGGGAATTTTGTTTTTGGTGAAATATTTCCAGAATAAATTGAATATTTTCTCAAGATAAGCACTGCGGATGTCGAACACAAAGGGAAGGCTAATTTGTAATTATCGCAGCTGCCTTTCAGAGAAATAAATGCTTTCTTGTATTATAAACAAGGCAGAAGCTGACGGCTGCATATTTTCTCATTTTCGGCATTAAGTCCTCGGAATTATTCATGGGAGAAAATAAAATATATCGAAATATATGATTGAATTAAATAATTTTCATAATAATGCTTTTTTTCTTTTTGAATTCGTAAATCGCTTTATCGAGATATGAATGTGGTCGATTCTAAAAAAATACGTGCTGATTTCATCTAGATCGTAATTAATATTTATAATCATTATAATCAACAAAAAGAGCTTATGAGGTTTGGTTTGGACTGCAAAATAGCATAAAGTACTGATTACGAAATAAATTTAATCCAAAAAAATTCGCATCAATGGAAATGTTGTGATTCAACTATAAAAACTTCAACTGAGATGTAAATCAATTTTCAACATAATGAATTACTTCAGCCTTCACTTCGCGGAACCTTCTAACATTATTCATGGTGTAATGCGTTGAAACTAGTCGTCAGTTTTTGATGAAACTTTTTTGTGGAAACCGGAATATTTTGTTATTTATATTCACCATGAATGTATCGATTTAAGCCCGGAAATAATTTCATGTGAAAATACTCTACCATAAGTATCACAAGGCGGCATTCATTCAATTCAATAGTACTAGCAATGAATGGAAGACTAAAATTAAAGAAGGAAAGCGAGAAAGAATTCTTTCATATAAATACCTTTTAAAACATGAAATTATTTCGTTAGAAACAAACATTACATGACGTCTCTTCAATTACGATTCAAACGGCTACTCGATTAAGTTTCAATCGACCCTTTGGTTTAACAAGATACTTGCATATGTAATGAGAGATTTATACAATTAATGATCTAAACTACTCATTGCCTTTCTTTATATTCTTTTTGCTGTGATTATCCTAATAGTGAAATAAATTGTAAATCAAAGTAGCGTAGACAGAAAAGAATGGAAGCGATTGTGTAATAAAGAGAAACTTAGCACGTTGCTCAATAAGGCATACATTAAAAAAAGAAATTATGCGATTTTCAACCCTCAAAATCTAAGAATTATATCCCAAAAAGAACTGAACTAGATATACCCAAGAGAATCAAAGAGTTTTGAGTTTTTAAAATATTTTATATTGTAAATCTGTATGTTTTTCAACATTACATATTTAGTGAGAGCTGTTATGGATAGCATATATAATAGTTACTTCCTTTCCAAAGCAAATAATCTTGTTGTTTTACCATTCCAACTACTATCGCTAAGATAGATAAGGAAACCAACGTTTTCAGAGCTTAATTCTGAGAAAGCCAAGGAAAACGTAAGCTTTGCGCCTTTAGCGAAAATCGCCCTAGTACATAGTTCCTTAAATCCATAGTCCCTTAATCCTTAATCCGCATTAACTAAACTATCACTAGCATTAACTAAACAATCACACAACTAAACCCACCCTCTCCCCACCCCTCCCATACAGCTAAAAACCATGGACATATATAAAAATGGCTTATTTTCTGTAAAATTTACCTGAGGATGGCCGAGCTTAGGCCAAAACCGGCCGTACAATAAAATAATTTGTGGAACTTACGAAGAACGGTGTATTTATTGAACTTTTTCGTGGCCTTCCACGACGTCAGGCCAACTCATGTTGATTATAAACTATCAAACTTTCAAAAAAGATATGAGCTTTTCACCATTCCAATTTTAAGAAAATGTAGATTATCACAAATATTTAACCCCATGTGAGAGACAAGAGATTTCCAACTTTAATATTGAGATTACATAACGCAGACAAGATCCAGTAAATTCTTTGGAATATTTCATAGACTGTTATTAATAAGTACTACTTCTTTTGGGTGTACTGATAAACGGCATTGCTCCCTAAAGTAATAAGATTGAAGAATAAAATGAAAACGTTCTGAGGATGGCAGCTTGGGGGGCTTAAGAAGTATGACGAAGACATCGTAACAGATATGCCCGCGTAATTGGGTTAGGACGTCTTTTCCTAAAAAGGAAAACAAAACCTTCGTGCAGTAATTGAGGACAAGCTTTACAGCAAGGAATAGTATGTACAACAAAAATTACCAAGGCTGAATTCTTCGTTGGGAACGTCCACAATCCTAGATTACGAGATCAATGAGAGGTAACTATTTGCAAACAGTATCACATTTCCAAAAGGACAAGGATGGAATTTAATTCCGTTGTACTACACCCTTAAAATGTTTACTATTATGCTACGGGTCGACGTAAGCTCTAGATTAGACTTGGTAAGGCTAAAACCCTATTTGGACCCAATGTTTGGATTTTGGCTTCAAATGAAAGCTATATAAATATACTACAAATTCATTTCTTAAAAATTCCCTCGAGAGATAAGTATTTACTTATTTAAATAATTACCTTACCAATAATTACAATTACATATTTATTTATTTATTATACATTATCGCAGTTAGACGCTGAGTCAGGTGGCGACGCTATCTTACACTAATTTGACAAACTTATACAATAGACACAATCAACACAAACAAACTTACTGTCTTACATACATATCTATCAAAATCAAACAACATCTTTGTCTATCGTTATTTCAAACTACTCTATCATTATATTTACAATTTAAACAGCTATAATTTATACAATTATTCGAAAAATTATACACATATTCGAAAAATAGGCGGTAAATCAACTAAAAAGCTCGATTTTATAAAGCGTATTGTAGGTAGATGCGATAAAAAAGTTAGAGAGCGATGCTATTTCACGTTAGTTAGACCCCATCTAGAATAGCCGGCGAGTATATGGGACCCAGCGGATGAAACGAACGCTCGCGAACTCGAGAAAGTGCAGCGTAAGGCGATACTTGGGAAGATCCACGACCAAAACGAAAACTTTTCATTTTGTGTAAAAAGTTGCCAATATTTGAAGAGCCATATCTCGGAAAGTTCTGGACATATGGAGTTAATTTTTAACTAAAGTTTGGAAAATTTAATGTACTTTAATATATGATTAATTAACTTTTTCTGTAGGACGTATACTCTTGGAGATATGGGGCAAAAATCGAAAATATGCAAACCGTTTTCTTTTTTAATAGAGCAGTTCGCACAGGTTTTTCGAACTTGCAAAACTGGTTTCCTACTATCGACATAGGCCCTAACAAAATATAAAAAAATTAGAACCACATGACCTTAAGCAATGTCGAGCAGTTATTCGTGTATAAATTGACTGGACTAACATCCTCATTTGCTAGGCTATGAGAAAACTGAGCTTCTAACGGGGTCTAATCTAGGACTCTTTCCATAAATGGCCAACTATATTTTTTATAACCGAGCTTACGGGTATGCAAGTGGGCTGCGCGTTCTTCTTTGGTGGAAGCGGTCCCGGGTTTGATTCCCTGAGGGAGCTCATATGTGCGAAATGAACTTAGTTGTTGAAACACTTTTAACAATACAACTGCTAAATTTTAGAACCATAACTATGAAATACATCCATGGCGAATATAATGAAGAAATAATTTCTTACGTTTCTTCATAGACCATTACAGTAAGGCTACGCTTAACGCTGATTCAGTATTGCGCAGTTTTATTGAGAATCGAACGCAGTATTGGGATTTCCAGAGATTGCGCATGATTTCGTTAGTACAAATTAATTATCATTTCTGAAGATGTGGAGCAAAAGGAACTTTCGACGGGTTTTCCAAAAAAAAACGTTTAGCCACTATAACGGAAATCATGGATCAATTTACAAAAAATTATTTAAATTTTGATAGAAGCTCAAAGGCAAGAGGAAGCGTAATTGATGCGATGTCTTGCTATAAACAGCTGCTTACTGAAAGATACAGCAAAAGGGAAACTATGTTAGATGACTTCCTTACAGAAAACAAAAGATGTGGAATGAGGAGGATCCTTCCTCATTACAAACATAACTTCTTTACTCTAACTTCTTTGATTTTCATGAGTGCTTTAGGAACGCAAATCGATATCAATAAGTATATAATTAATGTAATAAAGAATAATTCAACAATAAATGTTATAAAATGAAACAAAAACTGATCATTTTTTTATTCTTAGTTATTTTTCACCTATCCCCATTATTTACGTACTAAGACGACCTCGTTTAACGCTGTTTCGTTTAGCGCTCGAACTTTTTGGAACGTATCCCCCGCGTTAAGCGGGGACTTAATGTACACGCAAATTAAGTAAAATTAAACAGTTAAATTTAGCATTAAAACTGCAGCGAAAGATCGATTCGCCATACCATATGTTTTCCCCGAAAACATTTCTTTTCCGACGTCGCCTGTATGGAGGATATAAAAACGAAAAGATAAACGGGGATGATAAAAACTATGAGATGGAGGAGAAAAAGGGAATTGGACGTATTTTCCTAAAAAGGATTCGAAGGAAAATAGGCATGGAGGAAAAGAAAAGCGCGGACTGAGGGACGTTTGCACTCCGATAGGTCCTTAACATTTAAGAGATGGGCAGCCTTGGCTTCCGAGCGAGTAAAACATGAATGGCGTTCATACACGTAGGTATGGACGGCGATCACGTAGGTCAAATACGCAGGAGAATAAGCTTCACCCGTCGAATGGACGGCAGTCGCTCCGAACGCATCCTCGTTCGATGAAAACAAATATTCTTGTTTTTACGATCCCGCCCATCTTTTCCTCCCCCGTCCTCCTCTCCCGCGAATACTATCTCATCCTCTTCAGTCCTCCCCCTCCTTCCCCCCCGGAGTCGAGGAATATGGCCGGAATCGAAATCTGCCTCCGCCCGGGCGGCCCTAACCCATGATGGCCACTGTGGAGGAGGGAATCTCCGGAATCATCTGATATCCTGACCCTCGGCTCACCTACCCCTGCCCTCTCAGCCGCGCGAAGGGGGGCAGCTCCGTTGGGACCTTGCTCCGGTCGTGGTCTGCTGCTCCCCGGTATCTCGCCCCTCCTGGGGCAAGTGCGTCCAATAGACAGGAAAGAGGACTTCTAGCATAGTATTCCCATTTTCATTCCCCCGTCACTCTCTCTCATCCCCCGATGTCCACTCTTTTCCTCTTTTCTACCCTCTCTCTGTATCTTCCAAAAACCCTCCCTCTTTCCACCCTTCTAACTTCCCTCACTTTTCCCTCTTTCGGGAAAAAGTCCACAGAAGGGATCTTCCTTCCCTCTGTCAAATCTTCTTCCCCTGTTTTCCTTGCATTGCATCTATAAATAACGTATTGGGAAAACTTCCAATGGGCTACCGATTATTCGCGGAGCATTTCCGAGCACTGTATCATCGATGTGACAATTGGTTTGAATTCCGAATATTTTAGAAACGAAAAATGACCACTCCCCGCAGTTGATTTCACACTATATGAACAATAGCCATGTTATCTGATACTTCAGCTATTGTCATAATTATCAGTAGCTGAGTTTCGTGAATCACTAACGCACTGCATAAGCAAAAAGAATTGTAAGCCATGTCAGGGTATCGACCATGAACCGTTTCCATAACCTATATATGTCATCAACCCAACGAATGTTAGTAGCATTCAAGAACACGGAAAAATAAAAAACACGGTTTATTTTCGAACTTAACTATGTTTAACTTAATGAATCCCGGTAGAAGCCCTTCCTTCCAAATAATGAAATGAAGAAGTAAGAATGATTTCTTAGCCTTCATTTTTTTTCATTCCTTTTCATATTCTTGGAAATTTTTCAATACGTGTTTTTTTATTTTTTACATATCTTTTATATCTCGCGATCGTAGTTTCTTTTTATTTGTATCGCATTGTAACATCATATGGTCAACAGGCCCAGCGCCTGTCTGCGTGATTCTAACAATATTAGTATATGAAGGAAAAAGTTTAGGAATTCCAGCATTCATTAACTTTCGTTAACTGCAAGATATTGAAAATTTCAGCTTTTAATATGAAAGAATAATAGAATTGATTAATGAAGCCGTTACTAAGTGAAACTCCATTACAATAATGGTTGGAATAGCTATTTTCAAACTTAAAAAGAATTGTATGAAGCTTGAACATAGTCATTTCAACCATTATTATGAAAGAATAATTTCGATTACGTCATATCCCATCGATCTCCGAGCCTTACCGGAGTCCCTGTATATTGCTAACCACAGTAGGTGGTCCGCTTAGCCTCTTTGAGGGCCTTTAATTAAACCACTTCATCAAAGTGAGATAATTCCCAATAAAATCTCTTCGACGAGGAAGAAAATGACATGAAGGAATCAAGTTAATTATAAGCATAAACTGTAGCACTCGTAGTCAAAGTAAAAGTTTTCAAATAATACGGAAGATGTCGGTTGGTAAAACTATAGATCAACGACTTGGACCTTCAACAAATTTCCGGCTTTTCAAGTAATCCGGAAGCATAAACGGTAAATGCAAAGCTAGATGCTATGCAAGGGGGAATTCTGAAACTTTTCGACTAATCCTGGGTCCTTGAGGAGATCTCTGTATCTCCAATGCCCAGTGACACTCGATAAATCTCTCGGGGAACAGGGAAGCTGGGGTTTATAGATTTTTCTGCAGGCCAACTCATCGAAGCATTTTTCCTATAGAGAAAACTTGCCGTAGGAAAACGACCTCCTCATTGACACCAGCACGGGTGATACATCGGATCTTCTGATAGGGTTGCCACCTTTTCCTGAATCGATTTCTGTGCCCGCCACCTTGGTGATGGAGAGCCTCCCACCTAAAGGATACGACCCTATACAGTCCCCTCTGTTTACATCGCTATTCTGGCACAGTGGCAGTTTTTCGAAGATAGACAAAAGGGAAATATTTAGAAAATTTTTTCGCTGCTGATTTCCCTATGGAATAAATTCAGTTTGTTCTTCTATTGCCTTCATCGTGAATTTTCTTGTTCTCAGCTCAAGGTGACCCGGTCCCACAATATGGAATGCCATCTAAAACTCACGAAAAACAGTTCTTAATATTTTCCACAAATACGAAAACATTTTCATTAATAACACTATATGCGAAAATGACCATTAAGAATGAAACGGGTCGTAGTTAATAAAATTTTTGTGGAAAGTATTCGTAACAGTTTTCTTTTATTATCAGATTCATTACTTACTATCCGTCTCGATGCTGCGAGTAATGTGTTGACGTCACGAATCATCGAATACACGTAAACAGGAAACCCTTCAAGGAGCATGTATTTCTACATGAAACTGATTTTCATCCAATATTTCATTGACGGGTGAAAGATGGATTTCGTCATATTTGTTATGGCATGTATTTCCCGCATAGCATTATAGAATGAAAGTACGGCACATTAAGAAAAAGTATATCGATATGTATTAAGATTCGGGAAAGCGTTATTTATACTGAGAGTCATCATCTCATTCATTCTTCAACAAGAAATTTCTATGAATCTAGTCAGTAGAATTCTGAAAATGACTCCAAAAATGTATAAGATTAATAAATTTCGCAATTAAATACTTATTCCCGATATGAAATTACGCCGAGTATCGCTGGAGAATGTTCATAATAAATTTCGTAGACTTTTTTTAGCTGGAGAGCATCAAGGTCTTTCAGATCTCTTTTCAGTAATTTTCTAATCGGAGGCCGACTACCTCTCTGAAATTTAATTTAAGACATAGAATTTCTAATTATCATAAGAAAAGTATTTTAGAGGCACCAAGTATTTAATATACCTAACCAAAAGAGAAAAACCTCTTTGCATCCTAAGAACAGTCCCAAGGGCATGCCTCTTATAACGCATTTTCATTTAAATAATTCTCTTCAGCGATGATTGTTGGTTAAATTTCATAATAATGTTCACAACTCAGAAAAATCTTTACATTCATAATTCCACAAAAGCGATATTTTAATCTTTGTAAATATACAATGCTATAATCCATATTTACGATCGAAAATGTAGACAACGTATTCACAACCTTTTCCAATATTATTAACAAACTTCGAAGAATAGAATTTGATATATGAACGTTAATTTTAAAAGCCGATTTTTATCTCCTTATTGAAAGACGAATGAAAAGGATACAGATATAAAGAATAACATTAAGTTTTTGATTGGAGGAAATAAATGAAGGAAAAATCATCAACGGCTTATGTTTGAAGGAAAGGATACTCTACGTTTTCCACAGGATTTTAATACAGACACGACCAGGTTTCAGCGAATGGTCGCCATCATCAGATCATTCGCTGAAACCTTGTCGTGTCTGTATTGAAATCCTGTGGAAAAAGTACAGTCTCTTTTCCTTCAAACATGGAGTGTTTCCACAAAACATCGCCAATGTCTGTGAATTTTATTAACGACTTATTTTATCAAAGAATTTCCAATTTATAGAAGACAACAAAAAATGATTCCAATTCATAGAATTTTTCTCTATGAATTGAAATTTATGAACTCCAATTCATAGAGAAGACAACAAAATTATTGCAGATACAGAGAATAAGTAGTAAGGGCAACGTTATAAAGTTTGGGAAAATCTATGAAAAAGAGACGAAAAGGTTGAAATTTTGATTTCTGAGCATCCTATACTTTTGGTTTTCTCGTGAAATCATTGCCTAAGCTTACGATCGAAAAACAGAAAAACGTCAATTTAAATTGGGGAATATCGAAAAATTTTCTCTAAGGTGGCAATTGATCAATAGATAGTTACTGCAGATGGACGTACTTTCAATTCTCCGGAGACCTTTTCGCAGTCCGCATCAGTGCTAGACACTCGATTGTAAACATGATGGAAAGAGATTCCTATGGCGAAAGATGACGCAAAGGAGGGCGAGGAGAAAAAATGACGGAGGAGACGGAAATTGAATTTGGAAATGGCTTCGAACATTTGGAGAAGGAAATGCCTCTTCAAGATTTCGCCTTCGATACCGTCCCCCTCAATCATGCCTCGACCTCCCCATCCGCCGCATATATCTCCTCTTCTAGTGGTAAGCCACAACTTTTTTATTGCGCTCGCTCTTTTTAACGCACTCCAAGGAGGGCATTTCCAGGGAAATCTCTCTCTCACACGCACTCCCTTTCTGCTCTCTAAAATGACTCGGATTTTATTCTTTCCGAGAAGAAGTACTTTTGGGAAATGCATGCTGGCATAAAATTGCTCCTCAGCTGTTTCTCGAGATAAGAAACAGCTTCCTTTACTATCAACTTACAGATATGACATGCCATGAGAAGTAGCCTATTAGAAATCATTTCATAATGCTATTTACTGGAACTGGAAAATAAAAACCAATAGAAGAGATTCGGAGGATGAAAGCTCACAATACTAGAATGAATAAATTGTTTTTATTCAGTAAATAAATGTTAAAATAGGATATCAGTAAATCGATCAACAATCGATGATAACAGTAGTTTAAAGTACCTTTAAATAGCTAAAAATAAGGCGCAGAGTGAAAATAAAATCTATCGTAATTAATCAAAACTAAGGCTAAGTATCCGGAATTTCTACTTTATGGAAATTCACTTACAATAATAAATCATTAATTCTATTAATGTATGATATAATTCATTTTAATAATCCTCCCTTTCGGTGAAACTTTTCTATATTTTCAAACGCCGATCATCCGGGATTGAGTCAAGGAAGGCTAAAATAAGATAACTGGATCACAATTTCAGAATTCTTGGCAAATTAAAAGTAACAGCTACTTTTCTAATCAACCAAACCCTGATTTCTCTTATTGGAAAGAAAACTGGATTAGCGTAGAAACTCATTATAATAGGAAGATTTTGATCTGTTGATGAATTCTGATATAAAGTATTCTATTTTCATAATATAATTATGTCACCGTGTTTGGGGTTTCACTATAGCAGAATTTGGTAATAACTTTTTGTGGTAGTTAAAATTGCTATGCTGACGAGTCTACAGGGGCTATTATTGTCAGCGTCTTGGTTATCAAACAATATTGATCCGTATTTAAAAGAAGTTGGTAAGGAAGCAATTGCAGGTTTTTAATGAAAATGCATTATTTAGATTGCATTGTTTATGTCGATGTTATTATGATTGTATTTTATTGTATTTGTATTATTTGTGTATCTAAAAATGTATCTTTTAGATTGTTGGTTGCTTCCTAACTTGCTTGGAATTCCGCAACAATAAGGTAGGCAGCAGAGAAGGATAAGGGATGAATGTCATTTTCTTTCGTCGAGCAATCTATTGAATATCTTTCCTTCTCTTACCCATAAATCTCTAGTAGTAGTATTGTTAAAAGTGCTTCGACAACTAAGGTCATTTCGCACGTAGGCCCCCACCGGGAATCGAACCCGGGAACGCTTTCACCGAAGTCGAACGCGTTGCCCACTTGGCTATCCGGGAGCCCCCATAAATCTCCTTACCGTAGTCTGCCTCTTTTATTCTCATACAAATGAGTTTTTCAACTTTCATGTAACACATTTACTGCATAAAATTGGGTAACGATTTTTGAGAAATAGATATTCTGAGCGTTCTGAGCCTTCTGTTAGGCAGTTCCATGTGGTCCATTTACCTCAAAAAATAGGAAGTATGATCCAATTTTACATATTCACAAAATAAAACGAATTTGTAAATTGAGAATTAGGCGAGCTAATTAGAATATAAACCTATAGGTAATTGAGAAGTTTCCAAGGTTGTCTTTTAGAGGTATTTCTAAAAGAATAATATTATAAAGGCAAAATTTCACATAAATCCCTAAGGGCTGAATGAAACCTTTGCGGGGTTTCCGCCACTCGAACAATTGGTAGCCGATGCCTCATAAGATGAAGCAAGTCACAGGATGAGATCTCGCATGAAAACGTAGGCCACTAATTAAATGACCTGGTGGAAGATTTCCTAAATTTAATATGTCGAAAGGGCACTAAAACCTCTGCCCACTAAGGAGCTAAATTCAGTATGGAAAGTGACAAAAAATATCAACAGGATATTAAAAATAGGTGTTGAGAGTGTAAATACGTTAAAATTAGCGTAAAACTGCTTACGTACTTTCATTAAAAAGCTAACGACCATGATGAATATTTTCCCATAAAATGTAAAATTTCTTTTAAGAGAGATCTATGATACTGATACAAAGGAAATTTATCTAATATATTAAAGTAATTCTTGGAAAAAAAATCGACAATATTCGCGAACAAT
>KZ308299.1:1055477-1110646 GCA_000376725.2 Ladona fulva | reverse complement strand
ACATTTAATTTTAAGATCTTAAACATTTGTTAGGTTGTTGCTTTAATTTTAATTTAATTAATATTGCTAGTACTTTACTACATAATTCCAAGCTGAAATTTTCTCAGATAAACTGGAAATCGCTACACATATTAAAGCAACTCTGATACAGAGATAATAAAGTAAATACCCACTTTCACGGAAGTTATTGTAAATGAATAAATATAATAAATCTAGATAAAGGCAATAATGTCGAAAATGTTAGCTGTTAACTCTCTAATGCGAAAAGAAACGCTCGCGCGTTTGTTTCTTGGTGGTAGCCCTAACGTAGGAGAAACTTATAGCTGTCAATGAAAATGATCGATAAATCCCAATTGACGTTAAAAATTGTAACGATTTACCATTGTTTAGTTAACTAAAATACATAAGCTTCTGCTTGAGACTACATCCTTTACTAAGGATGATGAGTTCTCACCACTAACGTAATTATGAAGCCTACGCTTACGAAACTTCCGTCGCATTGCTTTTCCTAGCCAATTTTAGATACCTAGAGTTTTAGGCAAGATAAATCGAATAATAAATTATAAAATTATTATAGAATGAGTTTCTCTCTCTGAAGAAAACTGTATTTGAATCTACCTTGAAAATCAAGAACAACAAAAATCAAAACTTGATTAGAGCTGTGGAAATGAGATTAATAAACAACACAATCCTAAACAAACCGCGGTTCATGCTTCAAAAAGCCCAAATCTCTCTACTAAATACCCCAAAGTGTCTTAAAGAAACTTATTTCATTCATTCCCACGTCCCTTAATTAAGTCATTTCATTATAATCCATCATCATAATTCTATCGCAATTATGAACAGAAGGAACTAAGCATAATTGAAATTGGAATAGAAAAAAGGATAGAGTATTACCTAAAATATGCTCATATACTGTAAACAAACTTTTGAAAGAAAGAAATTAGGATTAATTGATATCAAACCACAGAAAAGGATAAAAAGTGAAAATATTTTAATATGTTTTGGCCTAGCGAAAAAAAAAACACGATAAAATTCTACTTTTTTCAGCAAGAAATTTCAGTGAATAATAAGAATAGAGCATAATAGACCACTGATAGCATAGTTCATAATCCAAGGGTGTAAACTCCATAAAATCATCAAAAAGTACTACTAAAGTACTACAAAAGTAATACTTTAAAAGTAAAAAGTACTATCAGTACTACTTTACTATATATAGTAAATTAGTACTACCAGTATTGTATATATAATAAAGTAGTACTACTAGTATTGTATATATAGTAAAGTAGTACTACTAGTATTGTATATAGTAAAGTAGTACTGTATATTAATAAAGTAGTACTTTTTGATGGTTTGTTTGTTCCCTTGCATTAATATTAAGAACGACTTTGTATTGTCATTTGGTGTATGAAATCGATATTCGAAGGAGTGAGTTCGTGGATAGACATTGATGAATGAAAAAACGTCGTACTTTTCCACAAGGACTTTAACTCGAGACCGGTTTCGTAAGCATACTTACATATTCAGTCTGAAGATGTAAGTACGCTTACGTTCATTCTTTATTGGGTGCATCTTCTAAAAATTAAATTAAAAAAAGCTTTTCACTTGTACTGGAATAGATGTTAAGTACTTACTTTGAAACTAGGTCAAAATAAGACAAATTAATGATAAAGTTAGATTTTGCGCCTATTATTTACAATGTCGAAAACATTGTTGATATTGAATTGTTGTTGAATTGAAAACATCGTTGAATTGTTCGATGCTGAATATTTTCACAAACAACTCGAAATCTTGAAAATTTCGCAAATTCGTGTCAAGATGCCACTGCATTAAATTTACAACATCTATTTCGCAACAAAATTTACAGAAAATGAACAAAAGTAGCGAAAGAGTAAAAGATGCAGATACTGCCAAGAAATATACCCGCAAACTTGAGAAAGTCAGAAAACTGGCGATGACTTAAAAAAGAAAACTCTAATTTAAGAAGTATCAATTTATCCACAAACAGAACCGAAAAATATCCCTTTACTCATCGCTAAAGTGATAATCTGCATTCGAAAGATTTCAAAGAAGATGAGGGGGAATTTCATCGTGACGAGGATTCTTCGTGAAACAAGACAATGATACATTCTTTAAAATCTCAGAGTGCAGGAGCTTTCTATCCTATAGATTCGTATGGGGCACGTCCACTGTGGTTCACTGTGCGCGAGCGGCGATCTCCTACCGTCGCTAGAAAAGGGAGTCTGCGAGATTTTGCAGGAGTGGGCCCCTTTCTATACTCACAATACGCCTCAATTGAAATGGCGGACCGAAGGGGGAGCTGACCGTCGCAAGCACACACAGAGAGGCATTGACCCCATCATTCCCTATCCCTCATTCGCCTTAAAAGCAAAATCTTCGCATCTCTTTCTCTCTCTGCTACAAAAAAACGCGCCACGTACATCCAACTACATTTTCCTCTACGAATTGCCCCGAATAGGGGTTCCCAAACCACATCACGTGAGCCAATTACGGCCATCTAAAAATGTTCCCCGACCAAAGACTTCCCGACCGACTTTTTAGAAAACAATGCTATTTTTATAACGCTTGTCATTCACCCACTGCTTCACATCAGAACGATTCGTATCTCCTTTGTCTCATAAAATTTTTCATTCGTGGACCTTACTGATATAGACTTGTACAAAAGTACTCCGCTTCCTATAGGTACATTGCGTGTGATCTGATTGCTGAATGCCTCCTAAATAGAGTTTTGGCTTGCATTCTTTGCTGTTCTCCTGATTCAAGTACCATCATTATCAAAAGATAATTGAGCATAGAAAGATATCCATCATGCCAGTTATACCTAATGTAATAACGTTGAGGAAAGCCAATTTTCTCTCCGTTACCAACCAAAACAGCAAACGAAGACATCAACAAGGAAAATAAATACGGCAGCACTATTCCCTAAGAAAACAGGCCAAAATTTTTCGACCAAATCGATAAGCTAGCCTGCATTTAGGCAAAAACAGACTGTTGAGCTGAACATGTATCCACGACGCCAAATCCTTACGGCGACGGTAGGAGATCGTAGTAAGCAAATCACCGATCTCCAAAAAGTTGTATCAAAGTCAACTGATTATATATCGTGGTGAAATGAAACAAGTTGCGAAGAGGTTTGGCTTTCTTCTACAACCCGTAGTAAGTAAAACCATTCCAGTTCAACATTTCTAACGATTCCCGCTATTTCAGATTCCGGGCCCTCAGATATCGAAGTCTGTAGCGCCTTTGCCTTTGTTGAAAGCGGTCCCGGGTTCATTTGCAGTGAAAACGTTATCTGCCAAGTATATCGAGACGTCTGTTTATTTGTACCTATATCTCATGACGTGATGGAAGACGAAGAGATGCTCTATACTCTGTTTATGCTACTCGAAATTTCCGGAACCGGGCATTGCCCGAAATTTTTACTCACTCCGCGGAATGTTTTCCCCACTCCCCCTGCCACACGCCGAAAGGCATCTTTCAGTGTGCTTACATAGACATAGAGTAAAAGCAAATTTACACTCCGTGGAGTGCATAAAAATTTCTACCAATTCCCGATTCCGGCAATTGCGAACAACATTTACATGACTGTGTAATTTGACTGGAGTAATACTTACTGATTCTTCAGTGAAATAAGGAATTCGTGCGACACTAAAGATACCCCACACTTGTAATGGATGAAGCAAACCCAGGTCCTTAATTCACTCTCATTAATTCCCATTCATCAATGCTTAAAAGGTTGGGCGGAGACGTTGAAAACGGGCGAAGCCGCGTAAATCACGACCGCGATCCCTTTCCGCCACCACAATGCCTTTCGTACCGCATAAAAGAAAGTGAAAACCCAAATTTTTCACGCTATCTTTTTCGGGGAAGAGCTCGGGAATTTCTCCATTTGCATTTCCTCCCGGAGGTAGCATCCCCTGTCCCTGCAGCTGCTCCCCCAACGCACGCGTCCATCCCCCCCGTCCCACCACCTTCCCTTCGTATTCCCGTCGCTTCTAATTCAGCTCACTTCCTCGACCCTTCGAATGAAATCCCTCCTTTCGCAGACTACGATCAATACCGCCACTAGGAGCATACAAATACAAACAGTAGCGAGTTGGGAGGCAACCTCCGATGGACGCCATTACTTAAGTTCCATTCGACGGGACGCGGCGGAGATGCGATGAAGGAATAAAGTGGCACCGCCATCGCCATATTGCTCCCTATTCAAAGTCGCCGTCGAACCGAACCGATGCTGACGGAATTATTTATGCTTCGCGTTAACTTTTATTCAGCAGGGACGTAATTATTCGTGAAGCTGCGAGATGTATTTCACCCGCTTTTTAACCGTTTGAGAGTGAATGGATTCCTGGAGAAGAGATTGTTGATGATTCGGCCGTTCATGTGAGCATGCAACGCAGAAGCTGTAATAATAATAATAATGGGAAAGTTAGGATCTGCATGTAAAGTTCCCAAGACTGTTAAATGATGCATATATCGATTGAGGAACGTTATTACAGTGGATAGGAAAAGAATACTTGTATCCTGAAACTGAGGGCTTCATTTTCGCAATTCAGGACAGAGTTATAAAAACCTTCAACTACCAAAAAAATATCCTGAAGTTGGAATTCCGAGATAGGTGCCGAAAATAAGGCAAAACTGGGGAATCCGTTGACATACAATGGCTATATGTACGAATCTAGCTGATACAGCATATTTGGGAAGACAAAACTAGATGGCTTAACTAGTACATTAACAGCTGGAATGAGGATATAGTGCCGTATTACAAATATCAACCTATTCCTGTCTTCAGAACAACATCATCCTCTATTGGGATCGACCTATCTTGACCGATAAAACTATAAATTATAACAGACCAGATATCTTACTGATTGATAACGCCAATAAAAATGCTGTAACCATTGACATAGCAGCGCCTCTATGCCATTAGATCCGAAAAACCGAGATGGAAGAAAGGGAGACATGAAGAGCTTGCATGGCAGATAAAAAGTATCTGGAAATTGACGTACATTCAGGTAATCCCTTTGGTTATTTCTACAGAAGAGCTGGTGTCAAGCAACATAATAAGATATGTAGAGAAACTTGGTTTAGAGAGAAATACCATCAACATTGCACAAAAAGCAGGCCTATTGCAAACTTGTCACATTGAGCGTAAGTTTCTCAATTAAACGAGAAAATTAAGAGCCGCATGGGTTAGGGTGAAGCGCCATATCGAGCCGAGTCAATTCCATCTAAAAGACAGGTGAAATTGTTCCAGCAGAAATGCTGCAAAAATACAACGACAGTATAATAATGTTTTTTGAATTTAGTTTATACAAAAAACATTCCATTAGACTGCCGTCTGTCGATAGAATGTCTATAATACAAATATAATAATATAATTTATTAATATACAGGCCGGCCTGTATATTAATAAATTACCAATATAAATAAATAAATTTATAAATGAATCATCAATATTTAAGTACCATAAAGACGGAAAATAAAATAAAACGAGCATTGTTAACGAAGAAGCAGAGGCTAACGGTAGTTCGAATCATCTTCTGGGAATGGTTCACTAACTCTCACGGCAAGAATACTAGATTCTTGTGTCCTCTTTGAAATACGGTCGTATTCAAGATCTAGATACAATCTAGGAGTAAAGAAAATCTTGCGGCACTCGTGATGATTGTAACATTTGTTTTACTTATCGAGCTGTTTCTAGATAAATAAAACATTATTTATGCTACTATTGTAGACTGAAAACCTTGCGTTGAATTTCTACAAAATTATTCGAAACTGAGATATGACTGATAATCCATGAATTGAGATCAAAAAGGATAATACTTTATCTCTGAGTAAGATAAAATGATGATGTTAACGCTAAACAAATAAATACTTCTTCCATGAAATCAATAGTAATAAATAGGAAAATAGATGAAAATATGACAAACTATTAACTACATATTACAAAGCAAAACAATGGTATCAAATAAAATTCTTAAAGAAAAAATTGGTGAAGGTGAAGTCAATTCAATTCCTATTCCCTGCGCCAATAAAATTTCTGCTTTAGATGTAATAAATAGAAAGCTCTTCCATGAAAGCGACCCGAAGAGTGTTTCCTGCCACCAGAACGCTTCTCTTCAATCAATCTCGCGCAAGAATCGAGGTAATTGACTTCGAAAAAGAATGGAAAACGTAACAAGTTGGCAGTATCAGTTAACTAGACTCGAAACACTCAAATGGAGACCCTTAATCTCAAAAATCTCATATCTGAGTACAATAAGAAATTATCTACCTTTAAAGTCGTAAATTTCCTAAGGAAAGCATCTATGAAAAACTCAAGGCTAAGATTGCTAAAAGATGGGTAGTTTTCTGCTTATCAGCAAGGAAACTACTCCTCTAGCAACAAAAAGTTATTTCAATTGAATTTTCTCGTTGAGTTATATTGACCTCGAAATTACTTCCAGAGCCTTCAGAATCACCTCTGAAATAAAGGTGTTTTCTAGCACTTGTAATCGATCAAAAAACTTTCTTTTGCACACTTTACTTAAACACGCCATTTTTTTCTAACTTTGATTTAGAAATAGTTTCTTTAAGATCTTAAAGATGCCATAAATCTGCCTCCTGACTTCTCATATCAAGGAAAGTCTCTTGGCTCATAACCAAGTAATATTCCAGGGGAAGGGAGAATTTACGAAAGCAATTTTAGACTACGCTTAAGTTAGAGAGACATGAACCATAGGGGCATGTGAAAGGCTAGTGAAAGCATGTGTTGATTGTCGATAAAAAAGCATAAATGTAAAATTTAAGTTCTATAAAAACGATATCGGCAGACAAAAGGCAAAAAGAGGACGCAAATCGAACATAAGGAAGGGAAAATTTCTCAGAATAATCAGAATGGAGTTGAAGTCCATTGGACATCTACTTAATGGACTGAAGAGGCATCTTCCAGAAAAAACACTCTAGAAAAACATATTCCTGTCAAGATAATGAGAAGGCCTTCAAGAACTCCCAACTAAATTAAATCTTAATCAGTGAAGCAAGATCCAATACGCCCATAACTCAATAAAGGCTCAATGCCATTGATTAAGGCGGCAGCGACAAGTTTAATAGCAAATGAAATTAATGGAAACCGAAGCATAACTAGAAGGTTTGATGATTGCGACAGCCATTCTCAGTTATCTCAGTCCAAGGTAAACATTCACTGAAAATAGAAACTGTTATCTTTCAGTTATCCGATCAATTACTTTAACAACCCACAAGTATTCCGGAATGCTACGTAAAAATCTCTGTCATACGCGGTGAAGTAATTTGATTAAGTTTCAGCCTTCTATATTACTACCCATCCACATTCCCAAGAGTATGATATAAGCAATAAATGGGACAAGAATTGTGGCTTGAGAAACTATTACTTAGATGTTGAGCAAGAATTTCATCAGACCAGTTGTTGTTCATTTGCATAAATTAGCTACGTACCGATTTTCAGACTTTAATCAACTTCTTGATGTTTGACTTGGATTGATTGGCATGCGTATTAGAACGGATGGTAAGAAAATATCGAATAGGAAGAGTCGAAATACATTAAAATACGTAATCGAATAGAATATCGAATGTGATAATAGGAATTAGGGAGAAAATTTGAAGTTTCGTAACCTTCGATGACCGATGTAACAGACAAGTCTCTAGCTGGGGGGCATGCATATATGCAGATATTTTATTCGCAAACCGGATAAATATGGATATTAAAAAATTAAATACAAAACAAAGCTTCAAGTCATCAAATGAAAAATTCACATTTCATGTTAATTTTATTGTTTTCAAGGATGTAATTTACTTCTGAAAAATTTTATGAGAGCGGTTAATAATCATTATTAATAAACTTCACAGAATCAGGCGAGGTGTTGTGGTAATCCATAAGGGAAAGAATATACGAATGATTGGTAAAGTACAAATCATTCGTATATTCTTTCCAATCATTATTAAACTCAAGTTAACGAATTTTATAACCGTGAAGTTTAAGAAAACGTTGAGTAAACAAACGGACTAAGATAGTAAGTTGAGTACTAAGCAAACGGACACCTTTAAGAAGTATTTTCGAATTCTTCCATTGAAGCGTAATTTACTTCTCCTGTCACTATGGCAGCGAAAGATACTTCGAAAAAAGGTACGAATTTTTGGACTTAGAACAGCTTTCCAGCGTCGGCATTCAAAATTACCGGAGGGAATTTAATTACGACCCCAGCGTGGAAGAGAGACCACAAGGATAGCGTAATGTGGAGGGGAATTAAGGTTTGGTGATAGCGGGGGTTACCCTCCGTGCTGAAGAGAGGAGATTGGGGAGGGTCCCTGCGGCAGCGGCGAAATCATTGCCATCACGTCCATAGCTCGGTATGCATGCAGGTGGCATACGAATGGGGCGCGAAGACGGAGGGTTCGGCCAGCAAGATGGGAAATTTCTCCCTCGCACAGGGACTCCTTTTTCCAGGCAAACCGCCTCCCTGCATCGCCGCAGAATAAAAAACCGGGCGGGCAGAGGGCGAACGGGGATGCGAAAACGGAAATAAAATGGGACGTCTTTTTCAGAGAAGCGAAGGGGTACACCGAGCACATGGGATGAAGCAGTTTATCATTGAGCCTGCTGACTTCACTGCAACAAGTTCAATACGATATCACATATTTCAGCTTCTAATTTATGCATTTACGAGTGACTGGTGATTACGACAAAAACTTGTTAAATAAACCAAATAACCGTAGATATAAAAAAGTATTAAGCATAAATTTTACTTGAAAAAATTGTTTAATCCATGGCACCTCCAAACAGTCCTTACGGATTTGGAAGATTTGAATGTCTTTTAAGATTCACACATTATGAAATACTGAATCTTATTACTATTCCGCTATTTTTATTTTCTTTTAATTTAATTTTTACCTATGGTTCATTTTATAATACAATGATTCTATTTAGTTTTTGTGTTGTTTATAAATGTAGTGAATTGTGTTTGTAATGACTATTCCGAGAGAAAACCGTATATATAAAAAAATTACTAATGTATATTGTATGCATGTATGTAATATGATTTTATGATGTGTGTTAATTTCAATTTTAATACTTTTGTATTGCTTTCTATTGTGCTTGAATTGTAATTTTGACTGTATTGCATTGTACTGTATTTAAATTAATATGACAGGTTCTACAAAAAATTTTAAATTAACTGCTTACTGGCAAATACATGTCTCGTTGCGCGCGTTAATGGCCAGAGATTCCCACAACTTAATGATGAACCTCTGAAACTCAAATTTCCAGAAGCTATCAATAACTCCCTTCCAGTGAGGAATTAAAAAGTACGAAATATTATGGAAATAAAGAAACTTAACGGAAAGAAGCTCCTATTTTCTACGTTATTTTAATCATATCATATACAATAACTTACTTTACATCCATATTTCAAGAATGTTATCATTATAGCAAAAAATTACACGTATCNTGAGGAATTAAAAAGTACGAAATATTATGGAAATAAAGAAACTTAACGGAAAGAAGCTCCTATTTTCTACGTTATTTTAATCATATCATATACAATAACTTACTTTACATCCATATTTCAAGAATGTTATCATTATAGCAAAAAATTACACGTAATTTGTTACTGAGGTGATATATTTGATCGCATTTTTAAATGACTCCCTCTAGAGTAAAAAAAAATGTTAAGATTCAATTATGACTTTCTTATGTTATAGAAGTTGCAAATAATGCATTAAAACAGAATAAAATGATACTTATATGATAATCCAAATAATGTACGTAGCAATTCATCCTCAATTCCCAGAACTGTAATACTTCTGCCCCATTCACAATTTAAATGGTTTCATCAGGATTCAGGTGGATTAAAATATTTTCAGAGATTGATAAACCATCATTCGGCGAGGCGCAGAGACTAGGTAATACAATACGGACAATTTAATCTCATTCCCTAACGACTTATAAATATTAAAAGTAAAAACTAAACTATGACGGCTTTTCCAAATCATTTTCCATCCACGTATTCCCACTTTTTCTGCGGACGCATCTCTCAACCCACGCTATTCTCCTGAGTATCCCTAAGGATACGGGTACCTCCGGTTGAGGAAAACCCTAGAGAAAGAGAGAAAAATGCTAGTGAAAGGTACAGCGGCGCGTTTGGCTACTTTTCTATTCACATTTATGAGTGAAGGACATCTCTCTTCTCTCTCAAGCAATTCTTTTTCTCTTTTTCCCTCTCATCCTTTTGCTACACTCTTCACTCCCTCTTCCATCTTTTCGGATCCCTTTTGTATTATTAAAGCGCCACTTCTGACTCAATTTGGATGGCCACGAAAGTTTGCGGCTTACTGCCTTTCCCTCGGAGGATCTCGGTGTGCGCAGGGCAAGAGGTCGAGAGAGAGGGAGAGGATCCCGGATAACCTCCAGGGATACATTGCGGGCCTTGGTTTTTATGGATGGCCATAATGCCACCCGTTATGCTCTTTCCGCCGCGCTCATATTACGCATATATCTCTCTCGTTCGAAAACCCCCCGCCAGAGGCGCCACCCTAATTCATGAATTAATGCGCTAGGCGCAGAAACACGAAAAACGCATTAAGAAGATCGCGAAATGATGAGAGGATAGGAGAAGAAGTGGTTAAAATATTTATACATTCGACGCGATTACGTATTGCGCGGTTATGGAAAAGAATCTTTGAGAATGGTAAAATAATCCAATACTATTTCGTGTCAGAGGACTTGTTCAAACGTAAGCAGTAAAATATGAACTGTTTGTTAGTATTATTCTCACAGCAATTAATGGAATAATTAAGAAAAAAGGAAAAGAGAGGAATAAACTTTTAAGGAATGTAAAAAAAATTTTAATCTTTTGAGTTTTGACTTTACTACAGTTTGTACTTTTTCAGTAGTTTCTTTTTGCGTTAAAGTCAAGAAATTTGCATGAAGTTAGATACAATTTTAATCCAAAATTGCTCGAATACTCGGATAAATTAGAAAAAAATTCAAAAAACCGATAAAAACGTAGGCGATAAGCAGCATTTGAAATATTTCCATAATTCCAAAGTATCTCAAATATACACTTTTAAAGTAATAGGAGTATGTTATAATTTATGTTAACCGTTCTGAGAAAAATTCCTCGAGTCCACATTTCGCATTCAGAAATCGAATATTCGGAGTAAGAATTTCCAAATAAACTTCCCAGAGACGTGAATCATACTGCCAATCCAAGCATAATAAAATTCCAATTACGTCCTAATACATTAATGTATTCAGAGATGATCGATTGGATTGCGGACGCCCATCCCAAGGGATAGGAGGGACGGCGTCAACGATCAAAGGGCGGACCTTTTTTCATCAAAAATACCATTCCCCGCCCTGAATGCGTGAAGCTGAAGATAAAAAACATTCTACTTTTATTGCAACGTTATGAAGCAGAATGTACGATTCCAATATTTATATTTATGGAGCCGAAATTTTCCCTTGGAGCGCAAGATCCCGCATTTGGAGCAGAGCACTGGGTGTGGGAAAAATATCTCTCGTGACCACGACGAACGCCTTTCCGATCGCCTGCGGCGAATAAATAGCTTTCCACGAGGTTCGAACGGCACACCCTCGCGACAGCATCCGCTTCTCCAAGGAAACGAGCGATCCTATCTCACGCAATACTTTTCCATGGAAACACAAAAGGCAGACACCTCGAGCCTTCAGCGTTTCTGGTGATCCCAGGCATGAGGGGGTCTTGCTCACCCCGACCCCGCAGAAATCCCATTCCCTCTAAGCTCACGAAGAAGGGGAGAAGAATAAGGAGCTGAAGGGGTGGGATCGTGGGAGGATGTGGCTGGAGCGTCCGGCGGGGGTCTCGGATGAGACGGAGGGGGAGCTGCGGTCCAGAAGGGGGCGGGGAGGGGACTTGAGCGTGGGGTTGTAAAGCCGCCAGCCTCCGCCGCCGTCGACTCGCCAGGGATCTTCTGAATTGATGGCGTAGATCCCTCTAACTCCGAGAGCATCCTTCACCTCCAACGAAAAACCCCTGCACAATCTCTTATACACGCCAACGCCCCTCTGAAAAAATCATCGCCATTCTCACACCCGATTGCCACTCGCTCGCCTTATAGTTATATAAAAAAGGAAGCGAGGGGAAAAAAGCGCACATAAACAATCGCATTATGTACGAGCACATGGTTTCGTATTTACGTATCCGCGCGAGAGTTATTTTTACGCGTGCTATGTTTGAGTGTTGTAGATGTATGTTGGCGTGCAATGTTTATCCGTTGACATAGAGAATCTGACATAGCCTCGGGGTTCAGTGAGTCGAATAGCTCCTTCTCTGGCAAGGGAAATTTGCCTGTGATACTGTAACGCTGTAACATGAAGTGCCTCTATTGTAACATAGCGGACAGTTGTATAAAATACAATTCTGCCCTACTTCTAAAGAAGCTAACCACATGAAGTTATTCAGAAACACCAGTAATGCACATAGATACGGAGGAATGTCTAAAAGTTTGACACTTGACTTTACTTGAAACTAAATCTGCAGTAACAGGTTAAACTGTAAGTCCAATCCTAATATGCACCTAACACTCCGATTACTTGGCATCAAAATAAAATATTACTGGAGCATTCTTCCGAAAACTCATTTCAAACGACTACGTGCACTATCAAGCTGTTATGAATTCGTATTCAAAAGTAAAATGAAGAGTTTTCCAATGCACTCAAAATTACATAAAAAAATAAACGTTATAACTCGGAAAAAAGAGATCCGGAGATATTAATCCATATTTTGCTATATTCTTCACAGAGTTAAAACGTTCAAATAATAATTGGGAGGGTGCCATAAGTCAAAACACTCTTATCAGAAGATTTTTTCAAATAGTGCGATTTTCTCCAGGATTTAGATAATGTATCTTTATGGGTTAATTGATACTAAACATTGCAGTGACTAATGATGGTGCTTCTTGTAAAAACTCCTACTGAAAATAATGATCGAGCGGTAATTAAGTTACCAATAATGAAAATTAAAATAGCAATACAATAAGAATCTGAGAGGAAATCAAATATCGAAAATTTTTTGAGGTAACATTTCGAGAAGAAAATTTCATCCGGTTGTTACCTTCGAAATTTAATCTTCATCACAAAATTCCTTTTTCCTTAATTTTCAATCAATCTGGTATACAATACAGAGATGGACCAATGCAAAAATTTTTACTTTCTCCAATGGCAACTAGAAGTAAAGAAATGCTTTCCCTCGTTGATAAATAAGGCAAGATAACTACGCCAACTTAATCAAATGTCAATTTGTATAATAGGTCTTCTGAGGAAATAGATTTTGTGAAAGAGCAGAAACTAAAAGTATTAAGTTGAATGAAATACATACTACGTATTCCGGGATAATTCCACCAGTGCTGCCGGAAGCTGTGTTTAAGTATAAAATATTATCCAATACACCATTTTGGGTAAACATGAAGTTATAATTTAGAGATTGCTAATCCTAACGTCACCGAAAAATAAATTTGTAAATAGAATCTTCTTATGTAGATAAATGGTATTTGATGATTAATTTCGTGTTCATTCGCTTCCTTTTTTTTATAATATGACAATAAAATGTACTCTGGGATGTTGCAATCAGCTTCGAACGAGTTAAACAGGAAGGATTCCGATAAATATTTTCTCTTTCCGAATTTACATTCTTACTCTGGAGTTAAAAATCATTAATAAATCAATCAAAATTGGATCTTCCCTCTCTTTATACCATTGTCTCCAATGTTACGCCTCAATATCAAGCTTTCTCCTCTTTGAAATAATGTGGGGTAGGACTGAGCGAGGCTTAGGGACGAGTAATTCCAGAAACGACTCGGAGAGGGAAGAATGGCTTTACAGCTTTGATAAGAAATCTGTGCTCTAAACACTGAACAGAAGCACGTAGACCTCACGTAGCATTTTTTTCATTTAATTGCTAATTGGGTGGGTTTTTAAATATACGGAAGAAGCAGCCATAATACGTAAGGAAATACAGGAATGGTGCTATTTACAAGTTATTATAGTTCTTTAGCTGTCACAGCAATTTAGGGCTCCCGGATAGCCAAGTGGGCAACGCGTTCGACTTCAGTGAAAGCGGTCCCGGGTTCGATTCCCGGTAGGAGCCCACGTGCGAAATGACCTAAGCTGTCGAAGCAATTTTAATAATACTATACACAGCAATTTACTTCTATGAGAGTTGTCGAGTTTTAAGCTTATTGACTATTTCCAACCGATCAACTTCTGAAAAGCAATTTTGGGAATTTCTTTGGTAACCTGTCAAACTTCTTATAAGCCGATTTACCGGCATTTGTAAGAAAAACGTTTACTCACACGGACACTAAATGTGCTTCCTTTTCATTTTGTAAATTCGTATTTATTTCAATTACCAAAAGCATGCCTCGGAACAACAGTCAAGGAGGGAGCAGAGGTAACCCTTTTGCATTACATCCGAAAGATCATTACAGATGGAAGTGCAATCTAAAAATTGGCTGCTGAAGACAGTAGGGCAAAGTGTATAGGAATAAGGAAATTATCAGCAGCTTCGATGATCAGGATCCGTTCATGAAGATACATCTGAGTAAGTTCTCATGAACTATAGGTACTGTCTCATGCGGACACGATGATTGGAAGGGTTAATACGAGAAGAAGTAAATAATCCAAGGGAACTTTGGTCCACTTTGTACGCACAGTGGTTGATAATTCATGCTTCGAATTTATAATTGCTAGAGCGAACTTTTACTGCGATGGAAAGAAATCTAAATTGATTCGCTGTGTATTAACTATTTCTGACTTAAGGCTTAACTGTTGTTATTTAAGATAAGATTTAACTGTTATTGATTCATTAAAACTTCAACTTTCTTAAGAAACAATATTTAATATCCAGTTTCACTTCGTCTAAATGTCTAAGGAATACTTGAATATATTCAAGATAGGGAAGCTAAACTAAACGAGATACATCGAAAATTTGTTTTCAAAATAAAAGTAACAAGTCAGAATATTCTCATTCTTTACTTTCCAAGCCAACTTACATCATCCTCGGAATATTTCTCTCCCCGGAAACCATTTACGGACAAATTTTGCACTCCCACTCGTGAGTTTGAATACTTTCCATTTATTTTCAGCGCCAATGAAACGGCCTTTCTCGCGAAAAAAGCAAATTTTTATTCCCCAAGAATAAAATAGCCTCCACCAATGAACAACTGTAAAGATCCATTCATTTTTTTCGCCAAACTGAGTCTTCTATCACAAATCCACTGTTGGAGAAAAATCCCCATCAAAAGTTTGATTTGGATGTTAATCTAAAGACATAATTAGGGTATTATTAAAAAACCATAATCTGGTTTTGACCGAAATTATAGTAGATCGATTGATATCATCCCTCAAATCTCCATTCCGAAAGGATTTCAGCATCGGAATTCTATCGACCACCGTCGATGCTGATGGTGATACGCATTTTCAGAACTTCTAACTTTCGTTGTATCTGACCTAAACCTAACCGGAAGAGGGAATAATCTGATAACGGCATATACGTCGCTTCCCTCTCTTCATACAAAAGTTCCTCACACTGAATGGAACCTCGGATTCCTCTCATAGTCAGTCCTGAGAGTATTCGCAGGCACGTCATGAATAAGGCATGCAACCCCCCGAAAAAACTGGAAAGCAAACAACGCGTGCTTTTTCTTCCCATTATATTTTCTCTCCCGCCTTCCGAGGGTGCTCCTGTACCAAGATAAAAAGATAGAACGCCTTAGAAGCGAGTCACAAGTCCTAGTCTCATCTTCACTCAATCTCACCTCGCCTTGTTTATCCCCCTCTTCCCTTCCATCGCAGTATTCTACTCCCTCCTGAGGGGCCTGGGAAAGTTTTCAGATGTCGACTTCACAAAAATGTGTTCCAAAGTGACAACTCTCGCCTATAAGAAGTATAAAAATTTCAAGGTATTCTTTTAAGTTACAGCGTTTCCAACTAATCGTATTAGTATGTTTGTTAGGCTACAGACATTTTATCCTGGTAATAGTTCGCGACTGAAATACAATGCGTCAATACTTAACGCAGCGTTTAAAAAATTAGTTGCTAACATTTGGAGTTTCAAGGAGGTCAAGAGACAATAATCACGACATAATTCTGGGTGAATAATAATTAATACTTAGTAGTAGTGTATCGTAATACAATAATCATTAGAAATTTTACACAAATAATCTAGCAACAAGACCTCAGCGTCACTACGGAAGAAACCCTACGCCACCGATTTTGCTGAGATAACGATTCAATATTACTCTAATCGTACCTATTAATTACATATGCCTTAACGTGAATGCCTTAACCGGGACGTAAAAATAGTTACAGGTTTAAGTGATGATCATGTGCAGGAGTTTCCGTGTTTCAGGAACTCTTATATTATAACTGATGGGAAAACTCAACTAAAGAATTAACTTTGTGAATTCCCATGCTAGGGAACGTGATGAAAAAACTAGGCGTAAATAGCATGAAAAACATACGTTTAGTCCAACATGCTCACTTATAGAAAAATGTAACAAATAAAAAGAAACAAAGCTAAAACCCTATAAAAAATTAAGCAAGCTTACAGTTTAATGACAAAGGAGGATTTATTATCACATTGGAAGTAAATAGGAAAATTGTAATCCGCAAGCTTCACTTCCGACAAATGTTGAGACTTTTACTTCTAAATATTAGAAATACGGCAGTATGAAGAAATCTTATTAATAGGCAACCATGCCTTTTTCCAGTTATCATTCGCGCTTTTTCCTCCATTTTCTACCCTTCTCTGTGCCTTCCCTTTCCATCTCTTCTTTGATCCATACCGATGGTCCAACCAAGTCATTTCTTTTGCCCGCTCTGACTCCACACCACTATTCTTTTAGCTTCTCTTAGAGAAAATGCTCAATGGCATGAACTCCCTGAGCTCATGCATGAAACATCGAACAATATTCAGCCCAGATGCGGGTTTGGTTTATAGAGGCGCTCTCCCAACCCCACGGCGGACAGTTGGAGGAAACGCGTCATGAGGCGTCGGGGGAGGGAACCGCTGTCCACGACGCCCTTATAACCGAGAGAGAATGGGTCGAAATTATAATTTCGGAAATTTCTATTTTGGCAGAGACGATACCAGCGCCTCGTAGTAGTATCAGTAACGAAATACTTCGATAAACTATAAAATATGTTGATGCAACGTGCTTTTTCATTGTTTGAATATTTTTTCATACAGCGAATAGAGAATATATTTTTAATTTTTAGCAGCCAATTTTAACATATTATTGTTTCCTGAAATCATATATTCATTAAATAAATGTTCAAAATTGATTGTTGAAAAAATATACTAGAATTTCTGCAATACATGTTATCATTTGGAGTACCGCACTAGAAGTGACGGAACTAAACTTGATTCCCTGACAATCCTGAACCTATAACCGGTAATTCATTACATTTTTACAATACCATTCGCAATGCCTGTCACTTAAAAAGGCTGGGAAAAATTCTTAGAGAGCCAAATTGGTCTAGAAAATTTGTAGGATATTAACTTTAACCTCCTTTTTTAAATTAAGGAAAAAAGAATATTAAAATATGCGAGCTTTGCGTCTGTATTAGCTGATCATCTTCCTTAATTACTATCTTCCGTAAATTCCAGCAAAATTATATTAAGCTTATACTGCGAGAAAACTCCAAAATATTGAACATATCCTCCCTATTTGTTGTTCTCTCTATGTCTGTTGCTCTTAGGGGTAATTTGTACCCAGAGCATTACAATAAAGTATTTCTATCTCTATTTGTTTTACATTTGGTTTGCCATGGTAAGACAGAATAGCGGATGTATTAAGAATTACTCTAGGCTGAGTCATCCGGATTGTTTTATTTCTTTTTATCCACTTTATACGAGTGCACCAACGACATCTTACAACAGAGGGGAGGAACCTGCGGATTTTCGGGGAGTTTATAGTTTTCTCTTCGTCACTTCCTGATACACATGCACATAGAAGTATAATTTTAATTCCCAGTCTTTTCTACTATGTCAAGTGAAAATAAGATAGAAATTGCTTCACCTACGTTTACTTTGCGATTTAATTCGTTTTTCTTCGAAGAAATTCAATGTTTAAATAAGTCGGAAGTAGGCAATATGCCATTCGAGGTCAGCCGTATAGTTTCATATGCAGCCGTATGGTTTTATATGCAGCCGAATGATTTGTTAGGACCAGAGTGGTGTAAGCGGTCTTCCAATGAAAAAGGCCCACCTAGATGATCACTAGGATAATTCAGGCTCAGCAGAGCAACCCTAAGGAGATACGGGCATAAAACAAATTGGATAGGACCGAGACTCGAACACGGATCTTCCAATTACTGGCGTAACCATTATAGTAATATATAGCGATATTTCTTACAGTATCGATTCGAGTGTATCAAGGCCGTCATTGCGACAACAATAAATTCATTCAGATGTCATTGAAGATAGGAATATAATCGGTTATTGATTTCGGGACAAGACGTCGATCCACATTCCTAATATAAAAGAGGTGCTGACTTTTGGCTACTCAATCCGAATGACACAAGTGAACACAGTTGTTGTGTCAACATTTATAATCTATGCCACTTGAAAAATACAAGTACACACTGCACATGTAGTCAGAAATGGATTGGTATCTTTTCGAATGATTTGGAATGTTAATTTAGAATAAAAAGTATCAATAAATAACTTCATTGCCTCATTCTCAAATATTCACAGTTAAAAATGCCACCTTGCCAAACTAAATGCAATAAACGTACGTATCCTTCGCCATTACTTATTACTTTGAGTTTCTTATGGTATCCTAGTAAAATTGCTTTCCCTAAGAAGTCTTTGTGTCCCCCACAGGAACCGTTTTTGTTGGTAACGTAATCATAACGCTTGGACGGCCATCAGATATAGTGGAACGAACTTTGATAGTCTACCACAGAACTACCATCACCACCTCTAACAGCCGCCTGAGAATAAGTTCTACCAAAAAATATCAATTTTCGATCAAGAACTAGCATGTTCGCAAGCGCAAAGTGATAAAAGAGGAGGGCGAAAATTCAAATCTTCACTTGTTAAAGACGTAAACGTAAAATATTTACGGAGCAAGATTTAATATAATCCTTCCTATGATATCATTAATTAGAATATACAAACGGGAGCACTAACATTTTATCTGCAAAAAAGAAGCCAATGTTTCATACGAATAAAGTTATCTTCCAACATTTCAAATTGAGTTGATAGGTTTTCCTCCGAGTTGGCTCTGCACTGTTGAGAAATGTGTCCCTACAGAGGTTAATCAACAGATTATTCTAGATATTGTAACTAATACATAGATACTGAGTGAGAAGATCGGAAAATTATGACATCTCACGACGTTACTGGAAGATACAACGATACTTTTTGGAGTAATGGTGTGACGTAGATAATAAACGACCTTTTCCCCGTTCGATAAATACGGTTATACTAAATGTTAGCAGAGAATATTAGAAATTAAAAACAACGTAACATTTTAGTAGCAAATAAATCGCTCGTTAAATAGTATGCTGAAATGTATACAACAGAAAGACAACAAATTACCAAAAAAGTATTTTAACCGTCACAAAGTAAATTTTTTTTGTGAATGCAAAAAAACTATGCCCTTATTAAAATAAATGAAAGAAACGCATGGAAAGTTGGTCTGAAAGTTTCAAACATCTCATTCACCACAGCTTTTCTGGTGCACATAAGCGTTTAATCAAAATTTTAAGCCACGGATAACCTTGCCGATCAAAGTGCTTAAATTTTACTATTCTGTTTCAAAAAGACAACATCGTTTGATATTCTGAGAGGAATTTGATGGAATATAAGATATAATAAAAATTTGTAAACCATCCCAGATTCTACAAAGTGGTTAAGGTATCCTTTCTCCGGAGCCCGAAGAATCCCATTACGCCCAAGAATTGAGAAGTAGATTTCTCAGGAGGTAAGAAAGGAAGTGGTTAAATATTTGAAGCCAATAAAACATGGAAGAGTGTGCGGATGATAGGGGAGAGGGGATGAGATGAGGGAAAGGAAAGAAGTGCAAACATCAAAGAGACGAGGAAGGCACGGCGGGGGAGGTGTCGACAGATTTAGGGTCGAGTTTGGGACAAAGGGAAAGATAAAAGAAAAGTGGAATTTCTACTGGAATTCGGCAATCGAGTTCAACAGCACAAACGTTGGTCGGAAGATAAAACCAGGTTGAGATCCGTCTTGTACTTCCCATTTCTTTTGCCTCTGCTTCGCTTTGAGATCACTCCTGTGCTATTGGTCCCCTATTGCAGCTTCCCGTTCGGCGTTTCCGTTCATCGGCGGAGATTCCAGGGATTCTGATGATTGAAACGACTAATGGCCGACGCGCATTAACAGAGAGTACGCTACAGAGAGGAAAATTCCGAAATCTCTGCAGCCGAGAAATAAGAATTCTTGTCTATTTGAAAGATACGTACGGGGTGGTTATAATTAAACTGGTCCAATTTGATCCCCTCTAAAAGCAGTTTAGCTTGCCGTGTTGATGAAACTTGGTTATGCATTACGCAGACCAACTATGCTCAAACTCTTTACTGGACGGGCCGGACAGCACCTTAATTAGGGGTCGGGTGGCCATAATAGATATGTGCTTCTCTAAAATACACTATATTTTACGAAAATCTTTTGCTTGCCACATCTCACAAATAATTATTACTTTGACGTTAAATAAGATAGGACTAGTTGTTTACTTCAGTTAATTAAAGCATTCCCATTGACTTACGACAATCAATGTTTTAGGTCCCAAATATCTTTACACGCCAAATAGAAGCATAATCGGATTTGGCCCGTAGGTCATAATTTGCCCACCGCTGATATAAACCATAGAAGAACTTTTGCAAGAGACATATATTTCAACTTTCGTTCACAACATTAAAATACATAGTTTATGTTAATGGAGCATACTTTTAATTTCTTCTGTGATTAAATAAAGTTGTATGATTGTCTTTTGTTTTTCTTAGGTGCCACAATTTCCTCTGGTTTCCGAAAATTGAAATTTTTTTCAAAAATATGCGTTAGTACAAATCAGGAGATTAAACAGAATTTGTAAGCATCAATGGAGTTTTCTCTTTAAAATAGAAACTAAACATGATTTTAATTTAGCCAGAAAACTGGTATAAGTATGTATTAAATGCAAAAATAGTATCTAGAATCATAAAAACATGGCAGAAATCGAAGCTGTGATAGGTGAAAATCCAAGTATGTGAACTATTTCTGGCAAAAAATTCTTTCCCATGGTTTATTTAACGTACGTAATAAATGTCAACAACATCCGGTAAGTAGAACGGCTTCTAGAAGGGTCCAAATAGTGTCAGTTAATTTATAACCATGTACTTCTAGGTCACGATAAAATCCTCTTTAAGAGGGATTCTCAGAGAAAATTTCATCTTAAGCCACAAAATTATGTGAAAATTTCACGGTTCTTACTCCTCTTTGACGTTCGATTGTCTTATTATTTTTTCGTCAACTTATTCTTCACGTGACACTGTTTGGAAACGTTTTCTCTACAAACAGATAACTCACGATTTACATTTACGAATATATTTTATTATGGATTGGTGAAAAACGTGTATGTACTTTTGAGCATATCGTTATCAATATTGGAGCACACGAAAAGTTAAGCAGTCTAAACGAATTGAGAGAGACTGTATGATCCTGTCAGAGAACTACTTAGGATATGAGGTGATACGACGGTAATCCAGAGTTTTTGAGAGCTAAGACTGACTGACTAAAAAATATCCGTACCCTCCCGGTCTAACTTCTCCAGAAATTCATCTTATTCATGTATCCTCGGAATCAGCGACGCAATATGGTTTACATCTCTCATTTTTTATTGAAATTTTTCTATTGAATAGAGCTAACTTGCGTGAAAAAGAGAATTCACCCAATGAATTGAATCAAATTTTGAAATTTAAAAGACATGGATGACAATCATGCATAATATAAATCCGAATCAATGGAATGATAGACTTAATAGCAGTAGAAAATTATTTTCTCCTTCTACGTTTTCAGTCTGCCTCGGTTACTCCTATAACTTTCGTTTTCCCAAGGAGAAACGGACATGAAAAACGTCAGACAGGACCGGGACTCGAACCCGGTTCTCCCAATTGCCGGCCCGTCAGCTTTTTTTTTCATGTCCGTTTCTCCTTGGGAATTTTCCTAGATCGTGCTAAGTCACCTAAACCATTTTCCTTGCACGTTCGTATTCTTGAATCAAACGTAGCCGATGGGATACCGTACGATGATCACCATCATCGTTACCAATAGTAAAAAAAATTGTGCTGTAAATAGAGAAAGAGCAGGAGTGTATAGAATCTATCTATGTCATAGATATATCAGGCTGGTAACACAATGTGAATGTCAATCTTTGAAATGATCCAAATTTTGCGCCGAGATTATTTTTTAATTAATTTCTCTTTGAGAATAATTATCTTGAATTCGAAAATGTTGTCCTTGGCTTAATGGTATTACATAATTCACTCAAAATCTACCTACAACACATTACTTATTCACCCAAATCGTACTATGGTAAAAATTTAAAAAAACTAGGGTGTCTTTAGGAAAATATCATGTATCATTATTCTTACTGAAAGGTTCTATGATAAAATATATATATAAACAAAAAGGTTAACATTTTAAGGTTCCACGAAGTAAAAGATATTGTAATGGATGTTTGTTATAGACCCCGTAGTAATAATTCTCTCAAAAACTAATTTTGTACAATTTAGTCATTCCTTTTTATATGCAAATAATACATTTTTATTGTGCTTTTGTTTAGTACTACAAATTAGAAGGGAAGCAATAGAGACAGAGAATAGAGAAATCCTCTATACTCAATCAATCAACATGAGTTCATAAGATGAAAAGACTGCCTCAAGTCAATGTATATCACCGCCAAATTTCTCCGCTTAACATTAGTTGAATTGCGTCGACCTTTCCGAATGATAACAACTCAGAGAGACCAAATTCAGCACTGCGACGAAACGAAAGAACGAGATTAAATGCGAATAAAAGATGAGAGAGATATCGTTTGAGGATTCCACATCTTTGCCACTCTGAATATCATTAGGATTGTGAAGAGATGGGGCGTATGTGGACGAAAAAGCCCTTAACTTATTCTGAACGCGTCGTCCAGCGATAGAAGGAAAAGGTTGAAGCAGATAAGGGAAGTTTGGTGAAAGGGTGAGAAGGACACAGTGAGTGGAGGGGTAGGTGAGAGAGAAGTGTAAAGGGGAAGAAGTCTGCGACGACACAGGAACTCCATTCCCTTCGAATAATTTAGAGGAAGTGCGACGAATAAGCCAATAGTGACAGCAGAATGCTTCTTCGCTTCTATACTTCTTTTTTTTCTTCTCGTCTTTTCAACTCTCCCTTCCTTCCGTTTTCATTAGTTTTTTGCAAAAGAATAAAAATTAATCATTGAGGATTCCCTCTACGTATAGAAATTACCATGCGGCAGAAATAGAATTTTAACAAACCCAAAATATGAAATGATAATTTAGGATAGCTTTATAACATGACGCAGACACCTAGCTCGTTGCATCTTTTTTATTTTATCCTGAACTTGTATCTCAATTTATAATTCCGTTAAAGAAATAGTAACTTTAGTTTGGTGGAAATAATTCTCGAAAATTACGGTTAACTGTGATTGAAATTCCACAAAAGGCGCAAACTTTACTGCTTATTATTTATTCGATTATAGGTATTTATTTGACGAATATATCTTTTCTAGGAAAGAAAACTATGAGATTGATGCAATTTACGTATAATTAGCATAGGATTCAAGAAACTAAGGAGGATATTGAAGAACTAGGAATCACACAGGAAGACATTAAAGAACGTTCGCCACTTCGGGATAAACTTCAAAAAGCCAAAAGTTTTCAAGAAAAACCAAAAATGAAGACTGATGCTGTATAGACCGAGGAAAGGAAAGAGGAACATCCGTCACAAATGAGAGAAATTTGGAATAAAAGAAAAGAAGGAAAGAAATGGTTGAAAGAACGTAGTCCATGGTGGATTTTACGATAAAAAATGCAATTCAATTGATTTTAAATTATCTAACAGTTTAGCAACTAAAACTCTAATACACGAATTATGCTAACAAACAAAAATGCGGTATACCAAAAAAAATAAATGACTGTAAGTCTGCGTGGCAGTATATCTTTTCTAAGTTAAAGATGATTTCGCGAAATTATAGCTTTTTTATCTACCCCCACGTTCGCCTTTTGTCATGCGGCACGTGACCAGGGTTGCCCGTCCAGGGTGGGCCTTCCGCCGATCCATGATTTGTACTAAAGGATTTGTCCTATGGCGCGATGCGTGACCTTCCGACGATTCGGCATTCAAGAGGGCTTGCCATTTCCCGGATTTTTAACAATCCCGGGATTCGAGGGAAAAAACTGCCGATCCCGGGAATGTCCCGGGATTATGATTTTTATTCAAATTGAGGGTGAAATGATACAAGTTCTTCTCATTTTCAAACCTTAAATTGATTTCTAACCAGATAAATCTATTTTACTTTTAAATCTCTCATGTCACAAAAAAAAACAAGAAAATTAATTACAAAGAAATAAAATTCTACGAATTAAAATAAGGATATAGTAATAGAAGTAAGAAATTCAACAATATTACTCATGTCCCTTAAAATCACAAAACCACATAATACCACACTATTAAAATCACTATTTTGTACTAGCTGATTTATAATAACTCTTCAAAAAGCAAAATATTTACACTTTTGGATATGCAGAAGGAAATTAAACTCACTAGAAGGGAAAAACCAGGATTTCCCGGGGTATAATTTTACTTTCCCGGGAAACGAGAGGTTGGCTTTACCTACGGGATCCCAGGACAAGACGCAGTAGCATTCATGCATAGGCAGCAGACGGCCGAGAACTGAATCATTATTAAGACAGACTGGCATTGAAATCGATTGGGACATTTCTCCCATAAGCCCGAAATATTAACCTTAATAAAACGAAATGGAAAATATCAGATAAATTAGATCAAATCCGCAATATGTTATAGTTCCATTCGTCCCTCTCCTTAGCACGGAAATGAATCACGTAAAATTTTCGTGCGATTTTGCCACAACGAATTTTCCTTCATTTCGGTTTCCGTTCCGGTTCACAGAATTTCAAGAAACAAATTTTCAGGTGAGAACTCATCATCCTTCCAAAAAAAATTACCGTTCTTACCGGTTCGAGTTTAAGTTCCGGTTGCGTTCCGTCTTAGAACAGCTCCATTTCCAAAACGACTTTTGTTTTCGAGAATTAGGATTAGTTCCTTTTAGGCGCGCACCCAGTGGAGGGGGCTGACGTGCTATAGCCCCCCCCAAGATTCTACAGGTACTTCTTGAGAACCCAATTCTCGAGAGGTTCTGTTATTATAATGTGTTAGTACCAAGCAAATTTCTATTGTAAATTATAGATATTCTTATTTTAACAAAGGTAAAACGGCAGAAACTTGGGACTGTAATTGTTTCCATGTGTAGGTATTTATTAGGAAAGAGTTTACTGAGAAAATTTCAGGATTCAGGAGAAGAAGCATTTTTGTGGGTCAGTTTAACGCGGTTCCTCTTCGAAGCAACATCATTAGAGAGAGTGCATTTTATTTGAATTCTCCAAGAAGTTGTTGGAAAAAATTTTTGAATTACGGAAAATCAGTTCACAACAACAAAATTATTAGCATACAACAAAATTGTTATCTGACTCATCTATCTTTGAGGAATTTTGCAAATACACTGACGCTTTGTTTAACCGTGTATTGTTAAATTCATAAATTGTTTTATATGAATTGAGTGGTGCAGCAAATTCGGGGGCTTGCCAAAGTGTAGCTATGCCTCTGATTGAGCCCCGCACAATACTGGCCTCAAAAGCGCAAATGTTGGGTGCACGTCTGGTTCCTTTCAACAATCTGCTAGTGCCAATGCAACTAACTTTGAACTTCGCGATTCTGGTCGATTATACAATTATTTGCCGTACGTCATAAATAATTCCAAAACTCAACTGAATATTTCACCATTATTATTATAAAACTCTATTCGGCAAGGTTTGGCCCATGTGGGCCTCTATAGTTATACCATGTAAGTCATACATGGTACAGCTATAGAATCTATTATCTATACCAATCCGATGAGTTTATCACTAATAAGAGATCCATCGTTATTTTAGTCCTTATTTAGCTCTAAAATGAATCGTTTGTGCAATAATTTCCCTTAAAACATCCACCGGACCTAAAACGTATTGCCTGAGCGCAGGCTGCTGGAAAACGACATCGAGGAAAATCAATTTTCCGGTCTCGTAGACATCAAAAACGTGCAAATTCGTCAAAAAAATAAAAGCCGGTCTGCTCCATGGCGACGATACTTCTCCCCACGTAAATGAGAAACAAAACTCGCTCACTCGTAAGCGTATCCTTTCGAGCGTCCACTTTCGAATGCATTTGGACCGTGCGCGCAACGGGAAGAGAAATAAGATCGCAGGAGGACGCGGGGTCAGCAGTCCCATGAGCGAGGCATACGAATACTCTTGATGGAAACGTCGTGTAGCCGAAATCGATGATATTTCTTATGTTTTATGGCGCCGACAAGCGTAGGGCGAGGGTATAAGGTCACCCCGCTCCTTGAACCACCCCCAAATTCGATCAGGAGAAGCGCATGACGAGCGATGGACCAGAGGGGGAGATGGGAGCCCTTGGGGGAGCGCGGAGCAATTCTGGTACGTGGACTTGTACCAGGAAGAGAAACTATGCGAGGGAGGAGTGGGAAATGAGGAGGAAGGAGCAGGGGAGAGCATAATGGCGCCCGCAATTTCTAGTATTGAAATTCTGGTCTGCTGACGACTGACGAAGGGCGGCGGAAGGAAAGAGGGAGCTGGACGAATGGATAATGGGGGACTGTTCCATCTCACCGAGCTACTCCTCTTAGCGCTGTATTTAGGGACTAAAAATAGATGTGACAAGAGCCGAAAACAATGTTAATTTATTTATCTCCAACGAAATCTGCTAGAACGTCATATTTTAAAAATATTCAAAAAGTATTAACATTGTTAAAAATGCTTCGACAGTTTTTCAGCTTCATTTAGACCGTGGGTCCCAAACCGGAATTGAGCCCGGGATTGCGTTCACGAAACGCGAATGCGTTGCACACTTGGCTATCCGGGAGCCTAAGTTCTGAACGAGATGAAGATATGCTGTTCACGGCTTATAAAATATATAATTATATGTTAAAATATCTAGGTCATAACCTGTGGACAGTATACCCTCATTTTGTTGAATTTTATAACGTTTAACTATTCCTTCATCTATTTAATTCCTAATTTTATGCAGATAATTGAATGAGTAAATTGCGTCTCATTTAATCATAATATTTCCTTCAATTTTTAAATTGTGATATTAAAAGTGAACCTCTCCAGTTTAACGACCTAGATTATGCACTCTACGGGTAGAATTTTACTGTCAGTAATCGGTTCAAAACAAAATATTCAAACATCCAAATAATCCATAATTACAGACAATGACTTATCAACATCACATGTTTCAAGACTCGAGTTAAAATAATGAACTATATTTTTTCTTAAATCAGTAGTATACTTTCTAGTAAAAATATTCATTATTAAACATTCAAAAACCTACAGGGTCTTTTTTAAAACCAACAGGATTTTATTTAAAACCAACAGGCTTTTGATTATAATCAACAGGATTTTCTTTGAAACCAACAGGACTTTGTTAAAAACCAAAAGGAATATGTGCAGGAAACCAATAGAATATTGATGGAAACCAATACGAAAGTTGAAAACCAATGGCAAAGACATTGATTGTTATTGGTTGTGTTTGTTGGTAGCTATTAGAAACCAACAGAAATTCTCAGTAGAGTCGCTCGCTCAAAATGAAATGCATAGCATTTTACAGGAAATCGGAATTCAAGCTTAAAACAAAACAAGATAAAGTACGCCAGATTCGATATCAAAATTCCTTGTAAATATGAATTGTTTAAGTATGCTTTACATAAAACTGCTGCTTATTGTATCGCGATATTTTCACCAGAAAGACCTCAGGAAAGAAAACGGAGGAATTAATAAAAATAAATGCTGAAACATATGAACCGTAATAACAAAATAATGATAGATTTTTAGTTAGTCTACACTTCAAAATCTCAAATAACCTGCGAGCCAGTAATTCTGTTTAAATTAGGGTATTTGCAAGGAATTATTTCTAATTTTTAATGACATAATTTAATGATTGTGACAGAAGAGTCCAAACCTCTATAAGTAATAAGGGATATGTAGGGATGAATAAATGGCACACCAAAAATCTATTCTATAATGTTCCTACTACTCATGGAATTTAACGGTAAGCAAAACCCATATCTACGTAATTCGCTCAATAGAAATTTATTATAGCAACCTTTCCTTACCCAAAATTATCCGAAAATGTACAATTACACAAATAAAATGTTCCTCCAGCTAGTATTCCAAATATCTTACGAAAAAATATTAAAACATGCATGTTATTAAAAAACTATTATTCTGACTTTAAGGGAATGAGTCAACATCAACAATTCTAACCCACAACCATACCTTAAGTTTTACTCATTAAAATGGAAATTCCTCAGGAACAAGTTTGCCCCCAATCAAATTTTATAAATCCATATGATGATTCAGCAGTATAAGAGAATCGCTTGGTATCTAGTGCCGGTTGCATACCATTAGCAAACAATATGGCCCAAAATATGCTAAACGAAAACGTTCAAGATCACTTAAGTCTAACCAAAAAGTGGTTAGACTGATTTAATGTTATTTTCAACCCTCAAAAACGGGAGTAGATTAAGATTGTATAGAGAAGGACGGATGGAAGCCTCCTTTAATAATTAAAAACAACATTCTTTGCCAAATTAAACGTCAGAGATACTTGCAATAAACGTAATTAACGAAAAGTACGTTTTCAGCTATCGGATATCCATAAAGTAAGACTAACACTTTGAAGCAACAATTGCTTGAAGGTGCTGCTCTGAGGTTTACAGTTATCTAACCATTAGTCCCTAACGACTTTATGAAGAACCGGACTTTTTCAACTACCAGTGATCTTCGCAAGAACAGTAAATAAAAATCGGCAATGGTTACATTTTGAAGAAACGTCGAATCAGAAACAGCAAAAATGATATTCCGAAATGAAAGAAAATCTATTCGTCATCGATTGATGAAAAATAAGATAGTAGATAGATAATTAAACCAATTTTATACTACAAGGCCACCCTTCTATGCATGATAAGTTATTTTTATCAAATTAAATAAATAATTAATTTTATTCTTATTCGTTTAGGTTAGCGTTTTTAGGCTAGGCTTTAGCAAAAATACCGAAAGAGATATTTCCGCAAAATAATGAAAACGAGGTAAAACGTACATACACGAGGTAGCAGTGACGCAAATTCAAGATAGATGGAATTCTTAGTGGTGCTTCATTTTTGTAGAACACTCACTAGAACACCTTAATATACTTTACCTAAACAAGGCTAAAGCAGGCAACGAACCATACAGTTGTTCGATGAAATTTTCAATGGTCCAGCTATTAGTAATAGAAAACGCCGGGTGCAGATGAGTGAATTTTCTATGAATAATAAGAAGTTGAAAGTGTGAATGTATGAACGCATGCAGTCTCCAAAAAGACCATATATATAAATGGTTCGTGCTTAAGTGATAGGTACTTATATTATTTATGGCGTTGGGACTAAATAAAACCTTGAGAATATTTCTTTAAATGTCACGATGCCTCCCTAAGTAAGAAAAAGTAACTAATAAGAATTTCTACTTCATGAAAGCAAAATTTCAGCAATTAATCTGTAGAATATATATCTACACCATGATATTTACTTTAAAAGACTCAACCACTCTTAATATTAAAATGGTCAAATAGTTGCTCTATAGCCAATTAAAAAACGTAATATTTTTTAGCACTACCGCGTTCTAATGACTAACAAATACAAACGTTTCGTCTCCTCTTCTGAAGATTTGTCGGGACGTAAAGGTTGCTTTTATTAAGTATAACGAGCCAGAAATGTCCAAAACGGTCATTTTCTTTTTTATAGCCATTGACCGCACTAGCATTGACCGAAAGTTTCAGTTGACGAGGTGTTATCGCCATGTCATCCTTCTGATTTCGTATATATGACCCTAATTTACAGTAAGCAAATAATTAACTTGACAATATTAAAAATCCGTCTAAGTTTTAGGGGTAAAATTTATTTATTTTTTTACGTTTATATATTATTTCTTTATTTAGCTAAATGTCAAGTAATGAGTTAATATAAAGTCAAGGCTTCTTCGTTTAAATTTTATTGGGATTTTTATTTATGCGTTAACAGCACCGGATTAATCAGAAGTGTGAAGCGTACGTGGTTTTCCAGAGTTTAGAGCAGCTTCTGCAGCTTCTTTTAATTATTTCGGATGTGTTGATTATTTTTTCTGTCTCATTTATCACGTCAAGCGGAAATACAATGCAACTAAAATTCTTAATCTTATCGCATAAATTCGTTTCCTCATGACCAATTTTCCCACTTACGATTGTAGAATTCTCTTTCATGCCCGACAATCTGCAACTAAACTGCGGCCTACTGTTTCCAAGAGCTTCGACAGCTAAGGTCATTTTGCAAGATTGCCCCACCGGGAATCGAATCCGGGACCGCTTTCATCGAAGTTGAACGCGTAACCCACAAGGTTACCCGGAGCTTTCTAATGAGAAAACAACCCTACCCATAGGATATACCTTTATCTTCAAAAGTAAACCTTAATAGACCATCTATCAAAATTCTACTGACACAAAGTTATCATATTTTGTTAACGAATTAAATTCATGAACTTTAAAAAGGCAAACCGTTAATTTAGTGGTCGGTTTTTAGTATGACGCAAAATGTTTGTAAATTTTTAAAGCAGGAAGTTTTACTGTGATATCACCAAGACTTTATATTTACTAGAGAGAGACTTTTCTATGAAATGCGTAGTTGCATTATTAATTGTGAAACCAGAAATGAAATTACTGAATATTTTGCTGAATTTTAATAATTGCAAAAAAAATAATATTGAAGCCAAACCAAATGTAAGCTTCATTCAGAGTTTATGTATACTATCACCTTTCTCTAATTTCTCCGTATTTTTGGGAGAACAACTTCAAACAATATTTTTAAAAGCTTAATGTTTCTTTTTCTCCAAATAATAACTGTATCAATCTAGGAGTTCAATAAAAGTAAGCAACACTTCATTTTATGAGCAAGCCTCTAAGTTCTGTTTCAAATTCTATATTAAACAAACCGTTATAATAAATCCTAATTTTCCAGTTAAAGATAGTAGAATAAGTCATTGTAAATTCACATGAGCTAACTGGATCATCTGTTTTTTGCTCACAATCCAATTTTTCTCCCATTACCTTACCTTGTTACTTTTTTAACTTTTCTTTCTTATGCACATCAAAGTTTTTAATATTTTATCATTACTTTTGGGGAAAGAAACTTTCATTATTCTAGTTTTCATCCCCTATTAGTTATAAAGTTACCTCGCCCTGATGCCATCAGTCAGCCTAACATCAGCATTCTACAGTCAAATTCAAAAAATCAAAGGCACAGGAATTTCCCTGCTAAAAAATATATTCTTATATTAACATTATTCAATATTACTGCAAAAATAGAATTCTAAATAATGAATGTATTTGACTGAAACAAAAAACTAGATATCTCATATTACATTTACTAAAGAGATTTGTGAAGAAATGACAATAGCAGAGAAACAGGAAATGATACTGGAAGTAAAAATTTGAATTATAAGCTTTTTCACGGACAAAAAACTAATGCTCTGTTATTGAGCAATATACTTCTGCTCAACTTAATTTGAACTATTAATTGTTTTTCTATTTCTATATGAAATATCCCAATTTTACCTAAAGTGATTTTGACATTTTGAAGGGCATTTGATATTAGTAGATACCTTTTTTATGAACAAATAAATTCACTAATCCTATAACAATTTAAAAGATTATCCCAAGGCCAACATGTTTTCATGCAAATTTTTTTATGCGATGCTATTTTTTTCCAAAAACTAGATATTGGAAAAAATTGGAAATGTTGTTCAGTCTTAAAAACCAAGACAGCACAAGAGGTTAAGTTTCAGTTTCAACAACAAATAACTCCCATAAAAAAAACTCAATAAACTTCCATAAAAAAGGCACACAAAGTTCAGAGGCTTTAATTATATTTCAAAATTAAAATGGAATGGATAACTTTAAGCCTGTCATAGGAAAGGAAATTGAATGCACTTTCTTTCTTTTACCAATGAATTTTGTAATCAATGTGAAATTACTAGAAAACTTACAAAATTACAACATACAACTAAAATACAACACTATTTGGAAAGCCACCAATTTGCAACCCATGTTGTTCTAGTTGAATCTTGAAGGAAATCATCCACAAGAAATTAATCAAGAAACCAATGTTAATTTCTTTAAATAAAGTATAATGGAAATCAGTATTATGGAAGTAAACATTATTCTGTTTTTACCATTTCAGCACAAATAAAGTTAAGAGTAAGTGAAGCAAGGGATATCCCTCTGGCAACTAATTAATACTTTGAATTCTCTCTCATATGTACAGTATGAAATACTCTTCCATAAGTAAAGGTACATACTTCACAGCAACATCAGTTACAATCTATTCAGCCTTACCTAGCATCTATGCACTGATGTAAAAAAAATCAAGAGAACTCCTGAGAAATTAAAAGAACTCCTAAAAATAATTCCTACAGATTTCATTTTTAAATATGCCAACAGTCAAAGAGACATGCTCAATCCTCTAATTCTTTCCAATTTGCCTCATTTTTTATAACCATCCTACCATTTAAAATGTATTCTGTAATTGTATGTAATTTTATATCTTGACCAAATATACCACAAAAATTTTGTTAAAAGACCCAATTCTTGAAAATATGCAATTTACACCTTGACTGGATAAGTGAAGGTCAAAGTGAATATATGTAACCTAGTTAGAGACATCCTGCTACAAGTATAGTACCTAATTAAATTTAGTCTACTCTTCACATAGAAACATTACACCTCACAACAACTTGTTTCTTGGGAATGCAAAGTTCATTCACTTTCAAATAGAAAATTCCTATTAATATATATTGGTACCTACTGTTAATTAAATTATCATTTTATTTCTTTAGGTGGATATTCCACCTAAAGAAATAAAATTATAACATAAAGAGAAGCTGGTTAACCAACAGAGAGATTAGTTTTCATTCAAAAGCTGGTTTCTCTAAAAAAATCACTATATATTAATGACAATAAGTTCCTTCTGAATAATGATTCAGGAGATGTTAACATAATCTTTTGCTAAAATTTTAATAACTTTCAAAATTATTGCCAAAATAAAGAAGGCTTTAATTCCAAACACTATAAACTAACTATTGCTATATATAATGAGTACTTTTTTTATCCCTTACTAAATTTTCTACATGAATGAATACTTATCCTAACCTTAAGGATGCCTAAAGATTGAATTTGAAAATTACATACTGTCAGAGAAATTCATTGTATAACCAACAAATATACTAATGTTGATTACCATCAGAGAAAGGTAAACTACATCTTCAAATTAATTTTCAAATTGAATATGAGACAGAACTTTCAGCACGATGCACAATATTGACTGCTTTCTTATCTTAGGTTGTATTATCCAATAGCAATGCAATCTCTATCATGAAGGATTTAAAATTAAAGGAGAACTTTCGGCCTACAATACATTTTCTCCTTCGTCTCATGAGAATCATTTTGTCTTTTGCAATGTAAGCTAAAACTAGCTGATCTTTAAAGCTAAAATTGCATATGGACACAATTTAAACAATTAAAAGATTGTTTTTATTATTTCAGTATCAATATATTATCTCAACCTGAAAAATGGGCAACTCAAAAACAGTCAAAATGCATTGTACTGCTCCAGAGAAGATAGGTCTCAGGGAATATGTAAAGTAATTCTAATGTCTTTATAGGTATTTTATAGGGATGCTATATAAAATAAAAATTTATATCACAGGAATAAATTGATAAAAAATTCTATTCAATATTATGTTCAAAATGTTAGAAAGTTCCAAATATGAAATGTACTTCTCAAATTCTTGTTTCATAAAGCAAAAGCTTAATTTAAACAAAGACTATCTTACTAGGATGGGTGTCTTAGTCTGTTTTCTGAAAACAATACTATAACAAAATGCCCCAAGTTTCCTTGCCCCAATTAAAAGGTATCATCAAGCGTAAAATGTGATATCTGATTTAAAGACAGCAAAAGATCACATAGACACTTTGGTCACATGAAATCCCCTAGTTTTCCTTTGTTAATTTACATGGAAAATAAGTCAATAAGAGTAATATTTATAAATGTTTTCCACTAATGCACCAAAGATTGTATACACTAAAGACTGACAACAACACTGTTTTTGAATCTTTAATTATGTGATAGCTCTCCATGGAGGAAAATTAAAAGAAATAAAGATATTTTACATAGGATTTTACAAGGATTTTTTATCAGTTATAATTAAAATTCATTAATAATAATAGGTATGAGATAAAAGATGAGTTTATAAAGAATAAATAGAATTACCAGTAAGACTAAGTAATCTGAAGGCTAACCAGGTATTCTCATGAATAGCAAAATTGTACTCCTTACCTAAACTCTAGGCATACAATATATGTCTGAAAGAAATTACATAGTTGATCTTAGAATATTGATTTGAAATTGAATACTAATCTGAAATATCTAATGGGATACCAAAGAAATTATGAGAAACATAACTATGAATTGGTTAAATAAAGTTTAAAATGTTGGTTAGAATTGCTGAAGAGTTTACGAAATGTTATTGGCAAGAGCTAGAGATTTCAAAAAAGTAATATAATACTAACATACAANTATTTTCTAGGAAGATACTTTTTGAGACCTTCTGAAGGTAATTATTGAATGCATAACTTTCAATTATGTGTTTGTTTGTAATTTAATTTTTTTGTCCAATATATGACATGCAAGGAAGCCAATAGGGTGACACAAACTTTGGTAAAAGCAATTTCAGGGTCAGTTTCTAGAGGAGACTATGATGTTTACCTAACATCATCACAGTTAGAAAGCTATTTGAATCAATAAGTAGACAGTCATCAGCCTTGAGAAGCAATGAAGCATATAGGATTCAATCCCTGACCACATTTCACCAACAGATAATACCTTTGCATTGATAATAACATAGCATGGGAATAGGTAAGTATCAAAAATTGAATGAACATGATTTTAATTCAGCAGTAGTTATTTTTAATACTATCTAACAAATATTAGAATAGTAAAATAATGACCAGATGAAAGAATCTGGTTGAATGGGGAAATCTGGAACAAATGTAGAAAATGAGACCAATTTAGAATTCTTTTCTTTGGGAATAATGACTTTATAAAGGAGAACAATGGATGCTTATAGAGAAAAAACTGATGCTAAATAAATAGCTTTTTGCTTTCAATAAAAACTTTCATCCTATTTAAATAGAACAAGTATCAAAGGTAGGTCAGATACACCATGATATAATGCAACATAGAAAAAAGACTTTCATAAACAAACTGGCAAGAAGCTAGTAACATTATAATGAAGAAAATGGAGCTGAATTTTCCTAAAGTCAATTTGGAGCCAATTTTTCTTACATGATTTCCTAAATACAGAATAATGTAAAAAATATCACAAGTTCTCTTATTCTATCTTAGAACACTGATGTAAATATAAAATAAGAAGGAATTTTTTTCCAAAATATAAACCAGTAAGAAAGTTATACTTTGTAAAATCTGAAGTAGGATAAGCTAGCAACACAAAGAGAACAAATTGCCCAAACAATATAGTTGAAATCTCAGGGTAAATTTCCACAAGAGATTGACCTGGAAAGAATTCATTGTCTTTCTCTTTACTAAGTTTCTATAAAGAGATTTATCACTCAATTGATTTGGAATCACAAAAAAATATGAATCCTGAAAGTAACTAAGAAAGGTCATAGGTTCAACCTTGCTGACACAAATTTTAAAACTTACTTTGAAGTTAATCAGTTTTACCCTAGATACCAATTGACACAATAGCAAAATATAAGGAAACAGAATCTTGCCTGACTTCGGGATCAGAAATGAAATAGGAAAAAGAGGGGGAAAAAGAGAAAAGTAAGAAGAAACTATAAGTAGATAAAAAAACTGAAGTTAAGAGCTTAGAAAAGAATTTCCACAGAAGGAAAACACCCAATAGAAGGGGTGAATGAAAATCCTGCAAAACCTACTGATAATAACATTTAAATTTTAAACTAAAGAAAATTATTTATATAACCCGAAAAAATAAGAAAAAGAACATTGACATAAAAATCAGAAAATAAAAAATATATAACAATATGATAAATTTCACCCCAGAAGACATTGAATACTGAATAATACAAAAGAAAATAAAATGGAAGTTAAAAATATATGTGAAATATGAATACAGCAAGGAGAAATTAAAGTAGTCTATATTTGAGCTACTTGTAGTTACTTGAGACCAACCTATATGAACTTCATTGAATAACACCACTATTCACACATATTATACCAACTGAGTCATTGAATTCAAATCCCATGCTGATAGCTGGTTCTATTTCAATTATATATATATTGACTGTTGAAGAAATTTAATCAATCTATGTCATAAAGATGTTATCTAGGTTTCATTGAATTGCGTAATTCTGAGTACTGTGTACACAGTCGTCATTGTATCCTTTCAACACAAGGAATTAATAAATTTTCTTTGCCTATCTAAATACATTAGTATTTGTAAAGCACAACACAAAATGCTGAGTCTCATTGAAAACCATACTCAATAAGAGAAAGCAAAATCACAAAATTCTGTTATAAAATGCTGTCTTTTCACTAACAAATAATTGGAAAATCTTCAGAAACAATCGTCATGAAATAACTGAGAAAGAAAACTGCTCATTCCTTGAATCAAAAATCCTACTCTTAATTACCTTCTTTTGTTTCAATGGTAAAATATTTTCGAAAGAGTTATATTCTTTTTCTCTTCCAGTTACTTCACAATCAAAATTCCACTATTCAGGTGAGTGTTAATCAAGCCAGTCGTATATTTAGGTGAGTAAAAAGTGCACATACTCCCCTGCCAAACTAACTTATAGAGGAATTTTAGTGCCTCTCTCATATCATAAAAATGTACTATTTGTTTAAATTCAGATAAATTGATAAAATTAACATGAACTTTGTTTCCTAATTTTTAAGAAAAATATGCCCAACTAACATTTTAATGTCTGAAAGTCATCCTAGGTTGATGCTACTTATACACACAAAAAGTTTTCATGCAACTGCATATTATGATGGCTAGATGTGCTACTACATTAAGTTACCTGATTAAGTTCCTGCTCTATCCTGTAATATTGCATACATAAATGAATGCATACTATGCTTTTAACTCCTTTATGTAGTAGTTTTTTAATTTTTTATTTATATCCCAATGACCTCAAAAACAAATTTACAGGAGTATGTATGTTTTTTTGAAGAGAGTTCTTTGTTATTTTGAAGAGAGGAATGAGTTTACCTTCAACAGCTTTTTGTGAAATATCTCTTTAATAATTTGCAATTAAGTCACAAGGGAGGAGGAGGCTGAGAAAGGGCGCTCATGAAAATTTGCATCTGAGCTCCCTTTCGGAGATAGCCAGCCCTGGATTTAGAAAGTATTCCCTTCCAATGGCCTAGAACAATTGCTAGAAATGAGCATTCACTGAAGTTTTTAATAATGTACCTTATTTTTTCACCTCTTGCTCATATTTATGAGACACATTTCATTCTTACTGGTGCATTCACTATCACTAATGGGAAACATAGTATGAAATCAATTGAACATAATAGATGGATACTGATATTTAGATTAAAGATTGATATTTGATTGATCAATTCCCTACAAGAAAGAAGCTTAAATTTAAACAGCATCCATTTAAGAAGTATGTAAATAAATGTGATACAGATCTCACCATCAATAACTTTTTACTTCAGCTCTATGTTGGAAGATATTCAAATATTATCATTTTTAATTATCAAATTCTACAAAATAAAATAGTTTTTTAATGGTTAATATTCATAATTCCCTTGTCTCTTTAGAACTCTCACTTCCAAATTTTGAAGATGAATTTCTAAAGTTTTGTGCAGCTTAAGCAAGCCACTGATTGTTTGGTAGAAATTTATAGAAGGTTATATATGTGAGTAAAATGGGCATTTTGCATAGGTTCCTGAATGAAAACTTATTTAACAAAAACTCTCTTAAAAACTTTAGTTCAGATGAAAATGGATTCTCAATTCAAAAAACAAGTACTAAATTTGATAGAATATTTTTGAATCCTTATATTTATGTCCTTGATTTAAGAATATTGTATAATTCGTAAACATTTCAATAGTAATTCAGCTGCCATTTCGGATTTATTTTCTGTGAAGCTTTGGCAGACATAGAGCAATAAACAGTTCAATGATAAGGTAACTATTTTTGCATTAATTCAGATTAATGGATAAGAACTTTCTGGAATCTTTGGTTGAATGGTTTAAGGGAGGTTTAACTCCACCTATAGAATATAAGAGATTCATTCCAGAAATGATGCTCCGTAAACCCTATTCTTGAAATTGGAAGAAAATATTTCTTATTTCATCTACAAAAATCTACCATGTATATTTATGTAACAATTCCTAGATAAAAAGAATAAGAAAAAGAAAAGTCAACCTATTCAAGAACTAACTTTCTATAAAATAAAAATACCGCAACTCATTGACACTTTGTGATTAACACCCAATGACTGTTTAAATTCTTTAAAGAATTTTCTTTACATATTACATAAAATATTATATGAGATCCATGTTCAATTTCTACTTTCAATAAGAAAGGTAGATTTAGACTCTTAAAATGTTGTTTTAAATTGCCGCAATTATCTATCAAATGCAATGGCTTGAGGAAATACTACTCTACTTAAAGGCCATAATTAACAGAACGTAAAATTTATAACTGAAATACTTGTATTATTGCTTATTTTCCTAAAAATGTACAACTGGCAACTCCTGATTCATCTATTCACATACATATAGAGTATATATGAACCCAAGCTATTCAAAATCAAATATTATGCAGGTAAGGGGTGAATTTTTATAAGCCAAACAAAGTTAATTTTTTTTTACTAAGAAATATAATCTAAACAGTATCTCACTCACTTTAAATTAAATTTTCCATAGGTTTTTTAAAGAATCACATTCTACGATAAAAATACTTAATTGATAATTGCAGTTCTGAGCAAAACAACACTAAATTCTATACTTTCGTTAACAAGGATGAATGAATAATTTATGTGCATACATTTACTGAGCAAGATAAAAAATAAACTAATTTCACATATATGGAAAAATTCAACTACTTCAGGGTATCAGGTATACAGCTATTCCAATTAAGAGCAGAGAATAGTTTTTAGTAATTTGGAAGTATGCAGAAAATCTATGGAAAGAACTATCATAAACTTTCATCTCAATATTTCAGATTTTCTTTCCAAGACCATTAATCACTGATGTTCATAAAGCAACATCATCTGATAACATAGCAATTTTCCTATAGTAGAGATAGCCCAGTGAAGACTGAAAATTAATTTCGAATTCTTTGCACAAAATAAATCATTTAGTCTTTTGCTCATTCAATGGCCAATTACATACAAGAACTAAGAAAAGATTTTCTTGCACAATCCTGCAAAAAATCATCATGCAAAATCATAAAGTCCCTTAAAACTGGTCACTAAGCAGGATTCTTCTCAAGTAACACCTAAAATTGTCACTTTAGCTATAGGAGGATTTTCAGTTCCTGTGCAATCTAAATTAAATTTGAAGAAATAGATAGGTAATGCTCCAGATATGATATGAACTCTATCTACCAAACTGTATTGAGTCACGTTTTCTACAATAGACATGGTTCTATAAGTAAGTTAAACATAGATGAGAAAAATGCAAAATCAAATCAATTTATAAGTTTGTAAGTTGTAGAAGAAAGTTGTAATTGAAGTATATTGTATAATTCTTCATCCACTAAGAGAATTATAGACAAATTCAATTCTCAACATTTCCAACAATCATTTTGTTACTTCACTACTTAAAAGAAAACTTCAATTTGTAGACAAGTGAGCACAAAAATTAGCGCAATTTACTAATCCACAGCACTAAGTAGGTAACCACTAGGAATAACCACTATAGGTCTACAATGTAAATATTTTTCTAGAAAAATGTCCCCTCACACCTTACTGAAGTAAAGACACTTGTGATGAAGAATAAGGATTTGTAAAGCAGAATTAACAGCTTAAATTCATTGTTAGCTAATAATTCTATCTACTGAGCTTCATTTCTTCTGAGGAAATATTATAACATTTTAGTTTTATCTAAAACAGTCACCAAACAACCAATGTATCACTAAATTTCAAAAAAATTGAAAAGCTCATAAAAGAAATATTTTCTTTGAGAAAAGAAAATGGAGAACCAAGCAAATCCTGAGCATCAAAATCACTATGAGGAGAGAGTGGAAACCAAAATGGAGGATATTTGCCCTTTAATCTTCAAGTATACATGAAATAAGAATGATTATCATGTAAAATAAATAAAATTCCACAGTTTAACTTCAAATGTTTGATAATTAATTTTATTGTTCGATTGATCAATATTAAGAAAATCAAGTAAATAACAGTAAACGTTTTGATGAACCTAAGCATTTATACCTCAAGCACTACATTCTCACAAATTCTCTTTTCTAATCCTCACCAATAGATACAGTGCAGTTTTCTTCTGACATGGAAGTAGATAAAATCTATCTAACTCAAGTACAATCAAATAATTCTACCTAATAAACCAAAAGAAATGTCTTTAAAGAAAGAAAATGCCACAGACCGACAAAAGCAAATTCATGCAACAACCATTCCTAAGTCTTACGGACAGTTGAAAATAATCCTTTGGCCAACAGAGCAGGCACTATGACACTAAACACTATAAACCTTGAAAAATCCACTTCTTTCTCTAAAAACAACACTTTTCTAAATAAAATATCCAAAATTCTCCATTCCAGCACTAATGAAAATTGTTAACATGTTTCAAATCACAACCTGATGTCTATCCTTTGTGACTATTAAATGATATGAAGCTGAATCACCACAGAATACACAACACATCCTTCTCTGAGGAGAGCCAACTCTACACTGTGGGGAACTTCTCTGGAGATAGGGGGAGCTTTGATCCTCTCCGGTGTTTGGGGAGCCATCTATCCACAAATAAAAGCCGCAACTCTACCGCTTAGTCCTGCGTAGGGGTTGATTCAAGGCACACATAAGACTCTGCCATAAAAGGGTGGAGCCAATGGAAAAGGGTTGGGAAGGATTCATTTTTTTGATCTGATCAATGCTCTAAGAATTTGAAAAGGTCATCCTCTATTAACAAAAATCAAAGAATTCATTTCTTTAGCCCTAAAGAGAATAAATGCTCTGATTCTTTATCATAAATGGAGTGGAAGTCTTATTTTTTATTTTTTGCCTTTCCTTTCAGGCAGTATTGCACCCTATAAAATGGGAGGCACAAAAGGGGTATTCAATCCTTTCTATAGAATAGGGGTGAACCCTTTTGGTATAAAAAATGACCTTATGATTCACGAGGGGCCCCAAAATTAGAAACAATTTAAATTCACAATCTAATCAGTATGTCTGTACTACTAGTTAATTACAGTCAGAATCAGACATTTCAACATGTCTAGCTGATATTTATTGACATATAGCTATAAATGTTAAAAGTATTTGTTTTGTAAATCTTAGAATAAAAATATGAATTGATTTATTTATCTAAGTATACAAGGATATCAATGAAATTTTAATACTGATGTTGTATCTGAAACATTTCCTAAAATAAATGGTAAGTATGAAAGGAATAGTATCATGCATAACTTCTGTACATTACAAGAATCCTCAAAAGAATATAAAGGCAGCTACATATTCCTTATAGTTTCTGATATTTTAAAGCCTTCATTCAAGGCTGGCACACTCCCAACCATTCAACTCAACCCAGTTTATTGTTAAAGTAATTCCCCTGGTGAAAAAGAGAGAACCCTTTTTTAACATTAATTTAGAAGCTTGAATAGAAGGGCTTTAAGCCTTCCATTGTGTGAATGTATGAGTTTTTTTAGGGAACATACCCCTTCTATTCCTTACAGCCCTTTTTTTCTGTTTGTGTTGCAGCTGAGCTGAAAAAAGCTAGCAGCAGGGGGTTGGGGATAGCCCTAAAAAAAGGGGTACTTGCTACTAAGGGAGAACTACACCCTTTATTAAACCTTTGCGCCCTAAGAAGATATGATTCATATCTGAGTTCTTCCAAATGAAGAGTACAAATATTCAAGAAGTGATGACACTCAATGTAAAATGGATACAAAGTTGTGGTGAGCCTCAGCATTTATAATTACGTCATGGTGAGAGATGATTTAAGAAACCCTACATTTTGTATTTTCAAAAATGGAGGGTATAGCAGTAGACTCGGATATTATGATGACTTTAAGCGCATATAATATTCTTCTTATATGATTACGAAATTTAAGGTTAACCCTTCTCTAAAGCTATTTATTCCTTAGAGTAATCGCAGTTCATAAATTATTCGCTAAAATTCATGCATTAAATGCATCAAAATCTTTACTACGAGAGTGGAGACAGTTTTTAGTTCAAATACTTAAGATATCGAGTCGCGTGGCCCCTCTTCTCTGATGCTCTTCTCTAGCCACGAGGGCTGAGCTATTGTGAGACAAAAAGGGTTATAGCTGGCTGCGGCCATTTTCCAATGTAATCTTTATGTCCACCCCTCTTTCATTCGTCCCTTTCTAAAAAATTCGCCCTACCCGCGTCGCATGCACCCTTTCCGCCTTTTTTGCGCCGCGGGACAAAGCACCAGCTTCGCGCGGTTAACACTCCGAAGGGGTTCGGCCATTTTTTCTAGGAGAAGAATAGACTGGGAGCGTACCCTTTTACCTCCTAGGGGATGGGACCCCGGCGCAGGTCATACTCGGAACGTAAGGGGAAAGGGTTTTTTATGTTTCGCTGAGGGTTGACTTAGGCTCAATCCTTCTACTAGGAGAGGAGTTGATAAATTGCATCCTCTTGCTTCTACCACGCGCCATCGATGGTAAGTCTATAATAATATAAATACATTTTTAAAGGCTAACTCTTTCAAGGTTGGAGCTAGTAAAAGAATGCAATAATACAATGATGAATTTCAACAGAATTAAATTTTTTATACGTTTGGTACAACGTAATGCTTTCTTTTAACTCGTAGAAGTTCGTGGTTTATAAATAATGAATAAAAGCGACCTGGGTTTGATGGACATCCAACTCACATCTACATTAGTACATCTACATTAGTACCCTGCAAGCCGCCTTTCGGCGTGTGTCAGGGGGCACAATCCAACAGTCAGATCTAAGTTGAGTTAGGTCACGAGCAAAATATTTTAGAAATTCGTTTTTTACTCGGGAAGTGAAAGGGCATACAGAATGCAGTTAGAATAGATTGTATGATTATTATGCGAGGAAAAAACAACGAGAAAGATATACTGGATGATGAATGAATGTGAATTGTGAGATCAATGCGAAAGGGGTGTTTTACGTTGGTTTGAATGTAAATAAAGAATAGATAGTAGTAGAATGACTAAATCTGTGTATGTGAGAAGAATGCGATTCCTTCTAAAGGAAAATGGAGATCGAGGAGAAGCTGGTTGAATATAGTTACTAAGATGCTGAAGAGATGTATGTAGCAAGTAGCTTTATAAGGGTAGGCCATCCTAACCGCTACAAAAAATAGTAATTTTTCATACATTTTTCCGATAGATGTCTTCCGGAGAAACATTTTATACTTCGCCTGCTAAAAAATATATTACGTGAGTAACCAAAAATAAATCCAGATATACACGTTCAGGCCATGGACAAGGAAAAAACGTCCGCAATTTTTGCTCAAGTAAACAGATTGCCGATATTTTATAGCCTAAAAGTAAAAAATTACAATTCTTAATGTATTTTCTATACTGCTTCGGAAGGATTTTGTAAATTCTCTGAATTGTGCTAATGGTAAATAATCTATAATCCATCATCACCCTAATTTGAATTTTGCTAAAATTTACACCGCACCAACTACACTAAATAGATTTTAGCACTTTAATACACTAGGCCCGATGTTACTATTCTTAAAACTATATTATATTGACCTATTTTAAGACAAAACCATGTTTTGAAGCAGAAAAAATCGACTTTTTTAGTTTTAGGGAGACCTACCCTTAAAGAACGAAATAAAATGTATGAAAAGATACATAGAACTGTCTGAAGGGAAAATAATTTGTAAGAATAGGAAATAATGGAAAAAAAATTGTGAATAAAGAAGCAGATAATATGCATACCCCGCAAGGGGATACATGCATTTTTGTCTGCTTATCTTTTTCGACACTGCGTGCGTACTATTTGCTTGCGAGTATTGGGGAATGCCGAGTACGTATAAACTTTCAGAATAACACGATATTGATTAATTGAATGTTTTCATTAAGCTTTTCCGTAATAGAATTATAGCTGTATTGAGAATTCGACAATTAAAAAATCGAGAGGTTTAACGAAAATATTGTTCGGATCCTTACCTCAAAAGAATGTCTTCTCCGCTCAGTTCTTCAAGGTTGGTAAACAAGTCAGCTACCACTGTTCATTCCTAATGATGCATCAAGAACGAATTAGGTTTAATAAAAAGTTTCAAAACTATAACAAGAATAATAAATTCATAGAATTACCTGTAAGAATAGTTTCGGTAGAAAAAGATCTTCTAAATAATCTTCTTTGTAAAACCTGAAAATGCTGAATTTTTTTAAAGTTACCTCCTTCGTATGACCTAAAATTCGTATAAATTCTTAAAATTGTAACTATACACTATTTCCAGAGAACCTCTCATCAGAGGAAGAAAAAATTAGTAGACCTATTTGGACCGTAAGCAAATATGAAACTCTTCGTTTTAAGTATTTGGAGCGTTAAACGCAAATGTCAGCTCCCATAAAACTGTAGAAACGTTACCAGTACTAAAGAAAAATTAGCTAAACATCGAATTGTTATTTTTATTCCGACGAACTTAAACCTAAAAGGTGATGCAACATCTCTTAAATAAATTTGAATCGGCAAACGCGTGTTGGCGCCATCGAACGATTTCAAAAATTTAAAAACCAATATTCTCGGTAGCTAAAAACTCGAGAACAAATTTCAAGAAATAACTTTCACCGCAAAATAAAAATATTAAATAACTTTGTGTGAACAATTTTGGTTTCGAAAGTGCTACAAATACAAGTACTGATTCAACGACAAACCTGAATCGGTCCGCAGGAAGACAGTAGAAAGTTAAGTAAATAAGATTTGACAACCTTCTAGCATTTTCAACGAGTTTTAACATTTTGAAACAATTTCTTTCCCCTCATACTCTGAGAAACTGGCTATGACACAACTGTATATCAAAGTATCCTCACAAGATTAATCGTGCGATGGCAATGAAAAGCAATTCGCAGTTGGATCTGAATGAATTTTATGGACCCGAAGTCTACCTTTCGTTGAGGATCCATAGTGCCTCNATAGAATTACCTGTAAGAATAGTTTCGGTAGAAAAAGATCTTCTAAATAATCTTCTTTGTAAAACCTGAAAATGCTGAATTTTTTTAAAGTTACCTCCTTCGTATGACCTAAAATTCGTATAAATTCTTAAAATTGTAACTATACACTATTTCCAGAGAACCTCTCATCAGAGGAAGAAAAAATTAGTAGACCTATTTGGACCGTAAGCAAATATGAAACTCTTCGTTTTAAGTATTTGGAGCGTTAAACGCAAATGTCAGCTCCCATAAAACTGTAGAAACGTTACCAGTACTAAAGAAAAATTAGCTAAACATCGAATTGTTATTTTTATTCCGACGAACTTAAACCTAAAAGGTGATGCAACATCTCTTAAATAAATTTGAATCGGCAAACGCGTGTTGGCGCCATCGAACGATTTCAAAAATTTAAAAACCAATATTCTCGGTAGCTAAAAACTCGAGAACAAATTTCAAGAAATAACTTTCACCGCAAAATAAAAATATTAAATAACTTTGTGTGAACAATTTTGGTTTCGAAAGTGCTACAAATACAAGTACTGATTCAACGACAAACCTGAATCGGTCCGCAGGAAGACAGTAGAAAGTTAAGTAAATAAGATTTGACAACCTTCTAGCATTTTCAACGAGTTTTAACATTTTGAAACAATTTCTTTCCCCTCATACTCTGAGAAACTGGCTATGACACAACTGTATATCAAAGTATCCTCACAAGATTAATCGTGCGATGGCAATGAAAAGCAATTCGCAGTTGGATCTGAATGAATTTTATGGACCCGAAGTCTACCTTTCGTTGAGGATCCATAGTGCCTCAGTGAAAGCGACACCCGCGTTGAATAATCTTTGAGTTTACAATGAGTTTATCCATCAGCGATTCCTCTTGAATCGTGCGACGCATTGTCCCGTAAAACTGATTCTCCAACTCCGTCTTCGGCACCGTCATCTTCCATACCTTATGAGCAACCTTAAAGAAATGTATGCCAGAGTAAATTCAATCAATATTCGGTAAATATATGATCGGTTCCAGTTGGAGTAAAATCAACTTTTTTATCGGATATTTTAGACGCGGATACAAAAACCAACGACCATTCTCCAACCAGAAAAATCGATTATACGGGACTCGAACTCGAGTGACAGTGGTCGTGGAATAACTTTACAATCAGATGTTAATTCAATCCTCTCGTCAGATCCTAAGCAAATTGTTAGCACAAAAAAATCATCGCCCTTCGACCCCCCTCCCCCTACATCTGCTAATGACTAGAGGATTGTTACATACATGCCAGGCATCCGCGCCTCCAGTTTTAGGGGGTAGTTTGTTAAAAGGTAGCCATTTTATTTTCCGGATGATGATTAATGTATCTGTGCAATATTTTGTTACGTCAAAAACCATGCTTTACTTTTCAATAATTACTAATCATATAGATAGAGGAAGCGAAGATGGGGTCAAGTGAAAATCATATCCTGGGCCCCTTTGGTAGATGGAAATCCTTGGCAGCACGCTATTTTCCTAACTCTATCAAAGAAAATAATAGAATTATATCTCACAAATGATCTGGAATATGTTAATGAAAAGTAATAATTATTTAGCTAAATGCTTCATTCTATCTCTAAACACTCAGGTATATTTAGTATTTTGGAACGATAATTCGTTTACAATTATAACAGATTTTGTATTTCATTCGAAGAGTGTTTCGTGTAAACCTTCTACAGTCAGTACGCAGTTTTGTAATTTTATCTTGCTTCCTAAGGCAGACGTAACAATTATTCGTTTATTTATTACTTTAAATGCCAGAGAGTTGATCCGCTGTTCCACGGCTGAATAGTATGTACATACCTACTGCAGTTCTTCGTTTGTACAAAAATTTAGGTTATAATCACAAACTAGGTAAAAATCATTAATTGACAAGTGAATAAAAAATGGTATTTCGATCAAAAAGAAACAAATTGTACGACAAAAATCAAACGTGCATCAGCACCCCGCTGGAACGCCGAAAATACGATCGGACACCACTGACCACTCGAATTGGAAGCTGGTTGCCAATGTTCGAGTCACAGCCATTCCATAAATTAGCTTTTAACTGCAACATATGCTTGCTCTATTTTTATATTAATACCTTGCTAACCGCTTTTCGGCGTGTGGCGGGGACAATTGATTGACAAGTCTTATTGATAAATTTACAGAGCGTTTATAGGAAATAAAATTAGAACTGAGATGTCGATTTCATTTCANCAAGCAATTTGCCAGTTTAGCACGCCTTTTTAGAGGTGATTCTTGAAAAAGGAATTCCAGATATTTAACATTATAAAATCTTGCAATATTTTATTACCATAGGCTCATGAAGTGTTCACTAATAAAAATTAAACACCAAACATTCCAGTCAGATTTTTACAACATGGATGTTTAAAATTTTATAGATAAGTGTGATAACATTTTTCTGTTTAAGAAACAACTTTAATCATATTCTTCTGACCTTGAACCATTACAAATTGATTTACTTACATTTTATGATCACATATCAGAAATGAGCAACATGGATTATAGCAACTGAATTACGAACATTACCATGTTATTTCCTATCAGTCAGTACTCAAGCTGCATAAAAATCTTATGAATAACTGATAGTGTTTGGTAAAGGTAGAATCAAATTGCTGATTATTTATCGATTGGTTTCCTGCTGTACAGCAACTAATAGTTTAAAGCAGTAACATGAGTAAATGAAGAATTATAATCAATTGCAGGCATCAAATAAAAGGAAACCAACAAAGGAGTGAGATAATGTAACAAACCAAACGATTAACTACCATCACGAATGTTTAGCCTAAAGGAAAATCTTGTTGCCATGAAAGAATTTTTCTCATGTACTCAATTCAGATCTTGCACCAGTTATACAAGAAAGAAGACTAGATTTTAATTAAGAGGCTGATCATTCTTTCTTTTATATATAATAAACTTCCATAGAACAATTATCATTGGGACAAGTCCTTGACAAAGTAAAGCAACAACGTAATACTCAAGAATTTCATAAACTCTCCAGACAGATATTAATGGCGAAATATATACATATTCTGTTATAAGGTTTATCATTAAGTAACTCAAAAATAACATTTCTCAATGAATATTATTAAAAAGAACCAAAACTGCCTAACTTCTACATTTTAACAGGGCAAAGCATATTACTTGTAAAAAGTCAAGTCCTTGATTTTTAAAAATAAGTTTTGCTAAATTCAGAAGTAGTAACAAACCCATTGTATCAAGTTTATCCTATGAAAAATCAAAAATGGAACTTTTTACATCATTACAGATATTTACTCAGTGGAAAATTTTATATTCTTATAAAAACAATGTCCACTGCTTTCTTTGTTGACTTTATGATGGTGAGCATTGAACTCGGCGAGGGGCATCATCAGGATCATCACTGTCACTATCATCATCACTTGATATGTCTTCTCTGGGCATAGTTGAGCCAGTAGATCCTTCGGTTCCTCCATCATCAGATCTGTTGCCACCGCTCCTTGCCCCTGGACCACAGTCAAATCTATGCAGGCCTTGCCCAAACTATTGGACTATATTGAAAATCTCCTCATAACTATGATTTAAAACATCTGGAAAGTGAACTCTATGAATAAATTTTAATATAATCATATTATGTAATGTATTATAAAATAGGTTTCACAAGTATACGTTTATTTATTTAAATTTCATTAATTTTTCTGTCTAAGAGTGTGATGCATACATACACGGTATTATACACGGAACACACCTATTTTTCCTTGCTAATTATTTATTTACATGCAATACAGAATACTGATAGCATAAGTAGAACAGAAATAGTAGAATTTTAAGTACAAGATATATTCAAAACACGATTTAAAAAATGCGTTACCTGCCCAGCTAAACTTTTTTTTCTGTCTCTTACGACACGATAAATATCTTGAAGTAGTAAGTTCAATGACATGCTGAAAGGGCTCCCGGATAGTCAAGTGGGCAACGCTTCGACTTCGATGAAAGCGGCCCCGGGTTCGATTCACGATGGGAGCCTACGCGCGAAATGACCTTAGCAGTCGAAACAGTTTTAGCAATATTGCTTACACGAAAAAACTCGGCTCTGTGGCGTACATCAGTCTTCCAGTAATTCCCTTAATCGTCAAAGAATCCATTTTAAAAAGATGAATGCATTATGAATCTCATTTGAGTCATAAACCGTCAAGAAGAAAAAAATATTCACTATGTAGCCGGGAACTTCTTAAACAACCATACAGATAGACATTTTGGTATATTTTGAATACTACTCCAAGTCTAAGCGAACTATATCGTCAATGATTACCATTTTAATATTTACAAGATCCACTTTTAGTCGAATTTTATTAAAACTATATAATCACAAATTCTCAATCGTTATGAGCTTGATAAGATATTAGATCTATTGTAGACACCTCCATGGTAGGTTTAAGAAGCTTTTGATAAATCGCTGAAATCTTTCAGACGAAACAACCCTGAATCACTCGTCGGAGAATGCATGGGAATATTTATAATTTACAAAATAAAAGTCCAAAGGTTGGATAATATGTCCTAGAAAATGATTTCGGAAATAGTTGCGAAATGATAATTGAAAGGATAGTTTCAGTTTGTGTGACATTTACCCAAATCTAAACATTTGATACCATTCAAATAATCACATAATTGTACACCAAATTTTCATTAATCAAGGTTAATTTGTTCATTGCACGAGGAAGAATTGTTTTATATCATTATATCAGAAAGGGGCCATTGGAAATTTATTTGCATTAAACGAAAGAGAATTACGGGGCTTCTATTGGTGAATTGATTATGTTAAAAGTAGCATAAATGAAGGAAAAATTGTATTAACTGTCCAAAATCTATTAACTGCAATTAAAAAACGAAATCTTTCCTGAAATCCTGTTATGCTACTTCATATTTTCATTGCTCTGATAAATATCTATTCTTCCTAGCAATACATAACGTTACTTGCTGACAGCAATTCGATCTATATCCAAAATTCTCAGGTCATAGTAGTAATAAGGTCGGTAGGAAATAATTGCCATTAAGGGATAATCAGCATTAATAAATATTAAACTATCCCCACGAATTTTAACTTAATGTTCACAGGCTATGAGAGATATTGTAATTTCATCATTTTGAGTCTGGGAGAGATCACGGCGAAATAAAACTATGAAGAAGGGAAACGTCTACTGCAAATAGTAATAGCTTGACCTAATCTTTAACCTTTTCGAAAATTAATACAGAAAAAAATGTAAACCCATCACAAATGCAGCTATTTTTACGCATTTTCATACTTGATAAAGTCAATTTAGCATTTCTACTTCGCCTTTGTCAATTAATTTACTCATAGGAGGACATTCATGATAAAAATTAAATAATTGTTACTATAATAATTCTTACAACAATATACCTTTTCGGCCCAAAAAACTGGAGGAATATATTTCTTAACTTATTACGCATGTTTCATCCACTTGCCGCCCATCCGACTCACCGCCTACGTCATAGGATATGTCTGCCATCTGTAAACCAATATTCCAACCACTTTTCGTGAAGAAGAGGGAAGTAGAACTATTTCAAAATATTATTTCACAACACTAAATAATTTTTATTGTTATAAGTGGTTAAAAAGAGATCTAAGCAAAATCGAATCTTCACTCATATGTATTTTCCTGTATTTACTGAAAAGAAAAGGGTCGCGAAAATCATTTTATAGTAGCGTTTCAATTTAATCAAGGTTTTCAGGATTTCGCTGGTTAAAAGGAGATTTAAATCTCAACACAACTAAAACTATGAGACATGATCCATATAGTTTTAGGTGCTTTACTATATCTGTAGCTTTTACATGACCAGAGAAGAACAACTAATAAAATAGATATTTCGTATATATATACGAAATATCTATTTACATATTTATAGTACATTCATCGCCCTTCGACCCCCTAGATCTGCTAATGACTAGAGGATTGTTACATACATGCCAGGCATCCGCGCCTCCAGTTTTAGGGGGTAGTTTGTTAAAAGGTAGCCATTTTATTTTCCGGATGATGATTAATGTATCTGTGCAATATTTTGTTACGTCAAAAACCATGCTTTACTTTTCAATAATTACTAATCATATAGATAGAGGAAGCGAAGATGGGGTCAAGTGAAAATCATATCCTGGGCCCCTTTGGTAGATGGAAATCCTTGGCAGCACGCTATTTTCCTAACTCTATCAAAGAAAATAATAGAATTATATCTCACAAATGATCTGGAATATGTTAATGAAAAGTAATAATTATTTAGCTAAATGCTTCATTCTATCTCTAAACACTCAGGTATATTTAGTATTTTGGAACGATAATTCGTTTACAATTATAACAGATTTTGTATTTCATTCGAAGAGTGTTTCGTGTAAACCTTCTACAGTCAGTACGCAGTTTTGTAATTTTATCTTGCTTCCTAAGGCAGACGTAACAATTATTCGTTTATTTATTACTTTAAATGCCAGAGAGTTGATCCGCTGTTCCACGGCTGAATAGTATGTACATACCTACTGCAGTTCTTCGTTTGTACAAAAATTTAGGTTATAATCACAAACTAGGTAAAAATCATTAATTGACAAGTGAATAAAAAATGGTATTTCGATCAAAAAGAAACAAATTGTACGACAAAAATCAAACGTGCATCAGCACCCCGCTGGAACGCCGAAAATACGATCGGACACCACTGACCACTCGAATTGGAAGCTGGTTGCCAATGTTCGAGTCACAGCCATTCCATAAATTAGCTTTTAACTGCAACATATGCTTGCTCTATTTTTATATTAATACCTTGCTAACCGCTTTTCGGCGTGTGGCGGGGACAATTGATTGACAAGTCTTATTGATAAATTTACAGAGCGTTTATAGGAAATAAAATTAGAACTGAGATGTCGATTTCATTTCACCTTATTTTGGAAAAAATAAATTTTAATATAATCATATTATGTAATGTATTATAAAATAGGTTTCACAAGTATACGTTTATTTATTTAAATTTCATTAATTTTTCTGTCTAAGAGTGTGATGCATACATACACGGTATTATACACGGAACACACCTATTTTTCCTTGCTAATTATTTATTTACATGCAATACAGAATACTGATAGCATAAGTAGAACAGAAATAGTAGAATTTTAAGTACAAGATATATTCAAAACACGATTTAAAAAATGCGTTACCTGCCCAGCTAAACTTTTTTTTCTGTCTCTTACGACACGATAAATATCTTGAAGTAGTAAGTTCAATGACATGCTGAAAGGGCTCCCGGATAGTCAAGTGGGCAACGCTTCGACTTCGATGAAAGCGGCCCCGGGTTCGATTCACGATGGGAGCCTACGCGCGAAATGACCTTAGCAGTCGAAACAGTTTTAGCAATATTGCTTACACGAAAAAACTCGGCTCTGTGGCGTACATCAGTCTTCCAGTAATTCCCTTAATCGTCAAAGAATCCATTTTAAAAAGATGAATGCATTATGAATCTCATTTGAGTCATAAACCGTCAAGAAGAAAAAAATATTCACTATGTAGCCGGGAACTTCTTAAACAACCATACAGATAGACATTTTGGTATATTTTGAATACTACTCCAAGTCTAAGCGAACTATATCGTCAATGATTACCATTTTAATATTTACAAGATCCACTTTTAGTCGAATTTTATTAAAACTATATAATCACAAATTCTCAATCGTTATGAGCTTGATAAGATATTAGATCTATTGTAGACACCTCCATGGTAGGTTTAAGAAGCTTTTGATAAATCGCTGAAATCTTTCAGACGAAACAACCCTGAATCACTCGTCGGAGAATGCATGGGAATATTTATAATTTACAAAATAAAAGTCCAAAGGTTGGATAATATGTCCTAGAAAATGATTTCGGAAATAGTTGCGAAATGATAATTGAAAGGATAGTTTCAGTTTGTGTGACATTTACCCAAATCTAAACATTTGATACCATTCAAATAATCACATAATTGTACACCAAATTTTCATTAATCAAGGTTAATTTGTTCATTGCACGAGGAAGAATTGTTTTATATCATTATATCAGAAAGGGGCCATTGGAAATTTATTTGCATTAAACGAAAGAGAATTACGGGGCTTCTATTGGTGAATTGATTATGTTAAAAGTAGCATAAATGAAGGAAAAATTGTATTAACTGTCCAAAATCTATTAACTGCAATTAAAAAACGAAATCTTTCCTGAAATCCTGTTATGCTACTTCATATTTTCATTGCTCTGATAAATATCTATTCTTCCTAGCAATACATAACGTTACTTGCTGACAGCAATTCGATCTATATCCAAAATTCTCAGGTCATAGTAGTAATAAGGTCGGTAGGAAATAATTGCCATTAAGGGATAATCAGCATTAATAAATATTAAACTATCCCCACGAATTTTAACTTAATGTTCACAGGCTATGAGAGATATTGTAATTTCATCATTTTGAGTCTGGGAGAGATCACGGCGAAATAAAACTATGAAGAAGGGAAACGTCTACTGCAAATAGTAATAGCTTGACCTAATCTTTAACCTTTTCGAAAATTAATACAGAAAAAAATGTAAACCCATCACAAATGCAGCTATTTTTACGCATTTTCATACTTGATAAAGTCAATTTAGCATTTCTACTTCGCCTTTGTCAATTAATTTACTCATAGGAGGACATTCATGATAAAAATTAAATAATTGTTACTATAATAATTCTTACAACAATATACCTTTTCGGCCCAAAAAACTGGAGGAATATATTTCTTAACTTATTACGCATGTTTCATCCACTTGCCGCCCATCCGACTCACCGCCTACGTCATAGGATATGTCTGCCATCTGTAAACCAATATTCCAACCACTTTTCGTGAAGAAGAGGGAAGTAGAACTATTTCAAAATATTATTTCACAACACTAAATAATTTTTATTGTTATAAGTGGTTAAAAAGAGATCTAAGCAAAATCGAATCTTCACTCATATGTATTTTCCTGTATTTACTGAAAAGAAAAGGGTCGCGAAAATCATTTTATAGTAGCGTTTCAATTTAATCAAGGTTTTCAGGATTTCGCTGGTTAAAAGGAGATTTAAATCTCAACACAACTAAAACTATGAGACATGATCCATATAGTTTTAGGTGCTTTACTATATCTGTAGCTTTTACATGACCAGAGAAGAACAACTAATAAAATAGATATTTCGTATATATATACGAAATATCTATTTACATATTTATAGTACATACATGTACTTGTGTATAGAACTGAAATTTTAACCGTAAGTCATTGACCGCATTAAAATAAATTGTTTTCT
>KZ308299.1:974078-1052440 GCA_000376725.2 Ladona fulva | reverse complement strand
AAAAATCTACATTTATCTAAGTAAAGAAAAATCGCATAAAAAATGTTTTTTTGGCAACTATATAAATATAAAGTAGGCAAATACATTATCCGTCAGTAATTCTATCAGTTGAATTTTACTAAACTTCTTAGAATGCTGTAGACCAGTGTTTCCCTACTGGTGACATGCCTTCCACTAGTGGAACTTAAAAGCCTTTATGGCAAGACTAGCTAACTTCATTTTTATGTTAATTTATTTTATCTGACGTAGCACTTTATTTTTCTTACAGTTTGATTGATTAAAAGTAAGTCCTCCAAGAGTTTCACTACCTTTCATCAGCAAAATTTTTATTTGTAATATGTTTTGGTACAACAATTGGAAAAATAATTCTATCTCTTGGTTTTCTTTAAGAGATAGTGGAACCTGGGGCATAAGAATTGAGAAAACACTGCTATAAATGATTTGAAATATAGGTACATTATTGAAAAATTACAGGGTGAAGTTCATCACAGTATACCACTAACATAACTAAATACTGTTAGTGGTAAATGCTCCAGCTTCTGCCATTGCCTTGATCAAAGGTAAACATTTAAACACCCAATTTCTCTGCAGAAATAGATATTGACTTAATCTTACCAGGTATGTATGCATGGCTGCAACCCATCAGAATGGAAATTTATACTTTTTTGCTGGAAATATAATACCATGAAATGTGCAATTCATAATGCAATTTCCTTCAGGCAATGAGACTTAGGTATGGAGATCTTTTTTGCCTGCAAAATACCAGTGAAAGAGGTGGGGAAATTTGTTATATCTTTTCCATTAGACTATCACAGTTTTACTTAGCTTGATAAATGCATTGAGTGATTAGAGGCACTACATCAAATATTTGTATTGTCTCCAACTGTTTATAACTATATTGAAGTCTGCGCAGTGAATCCCACGTTTTGAGAAAGCAAAAAATATTTGAAATTAACTAACTGTAATGACTACAAATATGCATTAAATTCTAAGGGTTAATTTGAAATGCTCTTACTAATGAATTCAATACTTATTACATATGTTCCTGATATTACTTTCATATAAGATTAAATATCAATGCTGAATTTAGTTTCTTAAATTTATCCAAAATGATTTAAAGAGCCATTATGTTTGTGACAATAACTATTTTTCCAGTAGATTCTTTCAAGTTTCCCAATCTTTGGAAGAAAAGACAAGCAAAACACTTCGAATGTGTTGATACTGATGATTATCAATCTTTATTACAAGACAATAAATTTACAGTCAACTTAAATTACAATTTGTTTTACAATCTTTTAAAACCTCTCTGTATTAGGGTTTGTAAATATTACAAAATAGGAATCCATTTATCCTTACATTTTATGCCTCAATGAATCAAATAATACTTTACCTTAGCAATACTCGGGAATCTGTTCATCCAAAATTTCGTGGCATCATACAGAAATAATGAAAGAAATCTCCAATTTTAGACTAAAAATGCCAGAGTTTTGATAAAAAGCCTGAAAGATGTTCTGAAAACGCTCCAAAAACTCAAAATTGGCTTCTTCTCTGTATGATAGTTGGTAATGTTGGCGAATCTGCCCCGGCTGCCACAAAATAACAAGAAAGAAGCGTTTTGAAACGACCTGTATTTCGATGAGTGTGACTTGAGGAAATTCCCCTCGGCCCTAATTATTATTTTTCTATTGATATCTGTTCTTTGGAAATAATGACGTTATTTCATTTCGGCAACTGTTTGGCGCTGGTATATGTGCCATATTATTTTACCTATAAGTATTCAGGACTGTAAGTATTTGAAAAGAAAATACTCCTACTACCATGATCTCTCACTAATTTAATTAAGTGATTTATACTATTAAAAACCTTTCAGATCGGAATATGGTGCCTTTTGGAAATGTATACAAGCCGGCGGTATTTATGTTTTCACTCAGCTTTGCAAAATGTTAGTACTTGCCACATTTTTCCCTACTGATGCTGCTGGACAAGATGGTTTGGATTTCGTTGGGGTGAGTTTAGTTCTTATATTGCTCTGTTATTTACACCATTCGAATTTATATTGAATATACATTTACAACAGCACATTGTTAATTCATTTTGATTGTGAAATGATTTCAGGAATTTTTCAAGTCAACCGTTGATTTGGCAGACTTGGTGGGGTTATACCTAGTATTAATTGGAATACCGGGGAAAGGTCATGCCAAAGTCTTAACCGCTGGTGTGGGCTGGGCAGGAGCAGAACTTTTACTCACTCGATGCTTGCTTCTTTGGGTAGGAGCGCGAGGAGCTGAATTTGATTGGAAATATATTCAGAAAAGCTTGGACTCGAACGTCAGCCTGGTTAGTAGTTTTGACTGAGACACACTTCCTTTCAGTGTAGTGCTTAGTTTTCGCTGTAAGATGTACCAAAAAAACAAGCGTTGATTTTTTTCATGTTTTTTCAGGTCCAGCATGTTACAACCGCTACCTTAGTGTGGCTATGGTCGAGACACGATCTGAATCGTTCACTTTTTCCGTTGGTGGTCGTTATGCTAGCAATTAGCAACTACAAGCCACTGTTAATGGAGGCCTTAGCTCATTCAATAGGTGTGGGTCCATGGGTGTCCTTACTCATCCGAGCTGTGATCACACTCTGTCTTGGAACTGCTACTCTTCAAATCTATGCAGGCCTTGCCCAAACTATTGGACTATATTGAAAATCTCCTCATAACTATGATTTAAAACATCTGGAAAGTGAACTCTATGCTTGTGTTAGAGCATAACTATCTTTGTGTTGAAGACGTGTTTTAAAGTCTTTGTGTTTATGATTTTTGTTAACTAATTGTGTTTAGCACTTTAACTGAAAGTTGTGAATCTTTTGTTAGTTAAAGTGATAATTAAAATATCATCGCTGACTTCGGAGTGTTTTCTTATGTGTTTTTGTGGGTCGTTGCTTCATGTAGTTTTAGGATGAAGCATCTTTACATTCAAATTGCAAATCATTTTTCAAAGTCTTCCATGACGAAGGAGCTTTTAATACCAGTTACTTGAGGTAAATAATTTATATAATATAACTAATTATAATTAATGCATGTTATATAATAATCAAATGCTTATNATAATAAACTTCCATAGAACAATTATCATTGGGACAAGTCCTTGACAAAGTAAAGCAACAACGTAATACTCAAGAATTTCATAAACTCTCCAGACAGATATTAATGGCGAAATATATACATATTCTGTTATAAGGTTTATCATTAAGTAACTCAAAAATAACATTTCTCAATGAATATTATTAAAAAGAACCAAAACTGCCTAACTTCTACATTTTAACAGGGCAAAGCATATTACTTGTAAAAAGTCAAGTCCTTGATTTTTAAAAATAAGTTTTGCTAAATTCAGAAGTAGTAACAAACCCATTGTATCAAGTTTATCCTATGAAAAATCAAAAATGGAACTTTTTACATCATTACAGATATTTACTCAGTGGAAAATTTTATATTCTTATAAAAACAATGTCCACTGCTTTCTTTGTTGACTTTATGATGGTGAGCATTGAACTCGGCGAGGGGCATCATCAGGATCATCACTGTCACTATCATCATCACTTGATATGTCTTCTCTGGGCATAGTTGAGCCAGTAGATCCTTCGGTTCCTCCATCATCAGATCTGTTGCCACCGCTCCTTGCCCCTGGACCACAGTTATTCCAGTAGCCACGTTGTTGACTAAACTGTAAAATCAATACAATTTGACAACATCTGTAAAATGATTTAAGTCATAAATACATGATATATACACATAAATGACCTCTAGTTTTCATCTTGATAAGTTTTCAGCTGGATACATGTCTGTGGGTAAAGATGTTAAAAATACATGTGTCAGAAGCTGACAGCTATCAACTGGAATTAACATAGTAATTAAGACTTCTTACTAATAGCTTGATTTTACAAATTTAACCACTGTAATAAGATAGAACTATTTGTTTGGATATGATCATACGAATTACCAATCCTATCTTTCTGAAAATTTTTACTTAGCATTTAAGCACCAAGTTTTCTTGTAATATTCTATCATGTGAAGAGTTTTAAATAAAAATTCTTGATACTGGTAGGTTCAGTTTAATATACATGTTAAGGTGCTTAGATGATAATTCCAACACAGGCATCTCAGCCAAGTCTACATGTAAAAATATTAAAAGGTTAGAAAGGAATAACAAGTGAAAAATAGTGACATGACTGGGACTCGAACCACTTCTGGGCATGTATTCTAACCACTGAACTACTATGCGGTGTTTTTTCTTTAAAGGTTAGCATAATCTCAGGATGTCCCTGGGATTAAAATACCCATAATCTTTGATTTTCTTGTTAATCATCCAAAGCCAGTTAAGTTAACATCTTAATCTTAACATAAGTTAACATCTGAATTTGGCCCTCTTGTGTTTCTAAAAATAAAATATTTTCAAGTAGGAGATGACAGCAAAAAAGTTCCCAGGCTAGCAACATCAGGAAATATTTATATGTACCTAAATAAATACATTAAATCCTTTTGTGAATCACCTTGTATGCAATGCACCAGTCCTTCGGTTCCTTCCACTTCTGGAATACAATCTTATTAATTTCTGTCATAAGCAAACCTGGATTCTTGAACGATAGCTGCTAAACCCCAGAAAAGATCTTATATCAATGACCTTTGAGCTGGATCACAATCCTCACGGATAAGGAACTAAATATGGCAGGTTTGGAATCCATATGTTGAGCTTGACAAGACATTTACAAAATTAGAATGATCCATGAAAGGGTATATAACAGTCATAAAGAATTTTAAATGCCTCACGGATAAGAACACTTTCACCAATTTTCCACTTCAGTCACTTTGTTGTAACAAACTCATCAATTGAGCAATGATTAATCTCTTGACTGAGCTGCTACACTATCTTGCCTTCTTAGGTTGTGAACATGATAGGCTCTTCCAATATGATGACGGATGGTTTGTCTCTTACATGAACAGATAGACGTCACTTGTCACTAATGATCTACCACATTAACAATCACTCATTCAGGACTTGCTGAGAAACATTTTGGTAGATTTTGATGTGATGTTCAGCCTACTTTGGTGTTAGCACGTACCAGGAGACCAGCTTGGTAAGTTTGTATGTTTAATAAGCTTTCAAGATTGACTGCGCCCATACATTTCAGCAACAAAATCAGCAATGCTGATTATCATCCTTCATAGATCTCCAAGCAATTTGCCAGTTTAGCACGCCTTTTTAGAGGTGATTCTTGAAAAAGGAATTCCAGATTGCTTAGCATTGTGGGTTTTCCTTTGCTTTCGAGCAACTAGGCCACACAAATTATTATATGCAGCCCATTATCTCATTGCCCTAAGCTTGCCTTCATTGGCATTTGCTCCTTTTAATTGACAGGTTGAAATAACAACCCTAGGTGAAATATTACACCAAACTTCAAAAACTGATACATAAGATATTGATACAAGCTTATGGATTATGCCAGCAATGTGTTGAAGTTCATAATTTAGGAAAGTCTAAATACACTTCAAAAGAATGAGAACTACAAATAATTCAAGTGGAAAAGTAATATTATAAGATTGATGATTTTGTAATGAATAAAGATTATTATGAAGTAAAATATATTCCTGCATTGTATTTCACAAAAAATATTATTTAACCTTGAATTTGTATTTTAAAATGTTCTGGACAAATACACCAATTTGCACAACATTAACAAGCTATACTGAATCAAAAAAATAAACATTATTATGATAATTAATTTTCAGCATAATTATTTCCTTGACACTATAATAAGTAATTAGGACAACAGTGGGCAGTAGGGAAATTATGCTACTAAGAACATCACAAAAGAGTGATGGGTAGAAAAAGGTAAGCAACCACTGCTCCACACCATCAAATCAAATTTGCAAAAGTAAAAAATTATTGAAATTTTTAAAAAAATGAAATGTAATAAAATATTGGTTCTAAAAGAGAGATTTTAAGAATATCCACCTTCCATGAATTCCAAGTATCAATAGGCTTTTTGATGAAAAGTTGTAATCTATCATACTTATTCATCAGTATTTTCATGTTCAAATTAACATTCCTGGTATTTTATAGAAATGACATTCCTTTCCCCAGAATTCTTAATTTTTTCGCCCATGATCATTGTTTGCCCCATTCATCCACCCTCTCCCTTCTTGCCAGTGGTGCAGGACTGCTCTATAGAGTTACTTTCAAAATGAGCTGAATGAGCCTGAAATGAAATTCAGGTATCCGCCATATAGTAAAGCGTAAAGGAATAAGAAGATGGAAAGGAGTTCAGGAACGATATTTCTTGAGTTTAAAAATTTTAACAGTAGATGAGTCGCAAAACAAATAGGGATTGACAACCTTGTAAACTATGCTTACCCTTCTTTCAGTGCGACGAATGTGACGCCAAAGTATCCAAAGCATTTGGCCATCATAAGCATCAGGATCACGAGCCCTATCATCCTCACGATCTTTGTGGTTTGATTTCACAGCCTTTAGAAAGTAAAAGAAACAATATTTTACCATCCAAATAAACTTTATGACTTCTTATGTTGACTTAATCATATCAATATACGAAGGCGTGACTTCAGGGAAATACATTGCAGAATGAAAAGAAACTTCATAGTTTTCTGTGCCTGAAGATGTAAGTACACTTACAAAACCAGTTGCCAATTTAAGTCCCAGTGGAAAACTGTAAAGTTTCTTTTCATTCTTGACTTAACCATGTTTGAATTCTCCTGGTGGAACATCATAGATATGAAAGAAGAACTTTTGTGCAGAGTGAAAATATTTTTCAACACTTAATCACTGTAATATTGCCACTTACAAACATAAAAAGGTCGCATATTACCCTAGGAAGCACGGGAGGCTCCTAGAACCCCCACACATTATTTTCTAACAACCCCAAAAATCTGCTCAATCGAAAAGTTCCAAAGTATTTGTAATTTTTATTTTCATTATTTCAACCAATGATAGGTATTTCTGTTGACTATGTATTGATCTTTTATTCTTAAGAAAGAAAAAATATCATTTGGGCTCACGGAGCTCATCTCTTAGCCTTACTTAGGACTAGGGTTTGGATATTCCAAAGAAATAGATTTTTACACTGGAAGCACCCTTAAACCAGAGATTAAAATCTTAACAAGTCACCAAATATGAAAATTTTACAAAATTACACCAAAGAGACTCATGAGTAAATGGTTAAGTCATGGAGAAATATAATCAGTTATTTCTTGTATATCAATCAATATATCTTGAGTAAGCTTTACCTTTTATGAGAATTATTCGTTTTAATATATGAAAAAATTAAGAATAAATTATCTGCTTTTTTATGTACCAAAGTGTGCCTGAAAACTTTGGGCTCAACAAACCCCTTGCTCCCCTTCATCTTCACAGGGGTGAAAATTAGCTCTGTCATTCTAAAGTTAATATGTCCACATGCTGTGAAGCAAAGTAGATATAACTTTCAAATAAAAACCACAACCTTATTTTCAAAACACTACTGGGACGGATTTCAACATAAAGTTTATGAAGTTTAATTACTTTAGGATACACTCAGATTATCGCAAAAGATGGTATATGGAAACAAAACTCAGGTGAACAGACTTTAACTGAACTAAGTGAAGTAGGTATTATAATATTAGTTAATTATTTTAATATATAATAAAAACAAAAAATATTATTTCATATACTTTATTCAAGTCATTCTGGCAAATTTTAGGACTCTTTTGAAATGATAAAATATCTCAGGGTCAAGAAGTGAGAAGATAAATATTAAAACATTGACCATACATCTTTCAGATTCTGCATTTCTGGCTCTTTCTCACAGGATGGCACCCATATTTTAACATCATCATCTAATCCACTGGTGGCCAGTAGAGGTATCTGAGGATGAGGCTCCAGGCAGTTAACCTGAAATAAAACATGAATCAACTTATAGTTTGACATTTCTGATACTAGTAGTAGTAGTATTGTAAAAAGTGCTTTGACAGCTAAGGTCATTTTGCACGTGAGCCCCCACCGGGAATCGAACCCGGGACCACTTTCATTGAAGTCGAACGTGTTGCCCACTTGGCTATCAGGGAGCTGACATTTCTGATATTTCATTGATTGGCTTAAAATTTATCAAATATCAACAGTTTGAACACATAGCCTTAAAACATTGTCAACCAGCAATGGATAAATAAAAATAAGACATCATCCACTTCATTTTAGTCTTGTCTCACTATATCCTGAATGACCTATTTCTACAAAAATTATTCAGATATTATGAAGCCATTTTAACTAATTCATTCCAATGCCACTACAAGCAACTATACAGATAAATAAGAAAAAAAATATACAATTCAAGACAAACTTTTCATTTATACAAGAATAAAGTTGAAATCTAGATGATTTGGCGTTAAAGTTGATTCCGTTGATTTTTCTATAACCACTAACAAATGCATTTTGCCCTGTTCAGATTACCATCTACATTCCATTTTCCTTTTATAATTTCCATAACTATTTTAAGGTATAACTCATATTTTGAATGATGTAAAAGACTTTCATTCATCATCTTTACAGAGATTTCCAAGAATTTTGAAAATCTTATTTAGGTGCAACTTTTCAAAGGATTTTTATTTCTGGAGTTGTCTATCAACAGCAAGAGGTGATTACAAATATACTCATTAAAGAGTGGTAACTTACCACACCATTTTCATCTCCTGGCATAAACTGGACGATAGATTCCATTTCCTTTTCCCAGAAAAATATATTTCCACAATCAGAACCGGAAACAACAAACTCACTCTTCGGCCCAAAAAAGTTAACCCCTTTCACTGAAAGTAAATACAAAAATTGACAATTAGAGAGAAAGTATTGGTAATAAACCTGCATACCCCAGCATATATTAAAATTGAGTGATTAGTTTACCTGTTGCATTATTTCTATGTCCTTCATATCTATGCAAATACTCTGATTCTGATTTTGTTGCATCAAATAAATATATATCTTCATCATTATATGAACCCAGTACTTGTGTTCCGTTATAATTGAATACAGCACATGTTACGTGTGCATATGTATTAGAATGCAGCTATACAAAATTACAGAAGATAATGGATGAGATCAGTGGTACATTCAATTTAGTAATACAAACTGTTTTGAATAGTAAGGCAACAGCTTACACTAACCAAGTGATGAGGACAGAACTTTTTCAAGGGTCCTTCATTTTCGCTGATCTTCCTTTTATCATATATCCTGATAAAGTGATCTCTTCCACTAACACAGAATTCATGACAAGAGAGTGGATTTGCATGAATGCTATAAAGAGCTATCTTCTTGGCTCCTTCTTTCACAGTGACCAATCTAAAACAATAAAACAAAAGTTAATTGAATTCATGTATAATGCAACGTCTTTGATTAAAGAGGGTTTTTGTCTGTATGGCACACAGCAGATGGATATCCACGACAAGTGAATTGTTATCAACAACTACACAAGATACTGAAAGTTGAAGCAACACTGGAAGCAAGGTTGAAAAACAAAAAGTTAAAAAATAGTATAAGTTCACAGAAAAATATTACAGCACCACCCTCAATGATGAATGTCTTCTTAATCATCCTGTGAATGTTGTAATTTGGAAGTTTAATTTTTACTTTGGTTACAGCTATGTAATTTTGAATGAGGAGCCACTTCTAAAAATGTAGTATTCTACTATTTTTCTATGTTTCTTGTTTCAATGTATATAAAAACTCATTATAATGAGAAATTAGGAAACAAATAAATATAGGAATAATTATAACAAGGCTATGGATAATAGCAAATTCAAATTAATTACAAGTTTGCACAAGAATGCTTGAGATTTAACATTTGTACAACGACCAACCATTCTCATTTTCCCAGGAGTGTCTTAACCAGTGAATAACACCAAAATTTTCTTGTTTTTACTTAGTAATACAATTCCACAAATATTTGGATTTAGAAGTTGAGTTTGCAAATGTAGAGATGCAATTGTAATTAATTAATAGCAATCTACTCACTTCTCTGGTTTAGGTTCACGGACATCTAGAGAATATACAATAGCGTCCTCCCCTGCACTTAGAAACACATGAGGTGCATCTGGCTGCAAAGCTAACTTATGAGCAGGTCCTCTGTGCTGGGCCAATCGCCTAGTAGCACGGCAGAGTCCTGTAGATGAGAGCTCTGCCAGGCGAACTTGTCCGTCTCTGGCACAAGAAACTATATGCATATCTCCTGTCAGAGGAAGAAATTTGGCCTGAAAAAAATAAATAATTCAAGTTACAAATACAGTACAATGATAGATTTCTTCAATTTCACTGAGAACTCTTAAGAGCTAGAGAGAATTTTAATGAAAAATACTTATAAAAACATTAACAGTGCATTTAATGAGAATCGATCTTAACCCTTTGGCTGCGGAAAGCGGATATATCCGCTCTGCCTAGTTATACCTTTGGCTGCGGAAAGCGGATTTACCCCACGCCCGTTAAAAAAAAATCCGCCCATATCGTATGCTTCTTTCATATCTCTGAAGAAGATTTCCGAAAACAGATGTACGATTGAAGTGTCTTAGTTTAACTATTCCCTCGAAAAGTGTGAAGTGGACGCACAGGACACAAATGGCCAAGAAGGGCACTTCAAAGAATAAGCTCTGTGAAGGACTCATCTCGGCGATTGCTCTTCTGTTTCTTAGGCTTTGAAGAGTTTCCATTGGTTCTCTCATAGAGTAACAGGGTTTCCTTGGTCAGGGATTTCCCCTTTTTATTGCCCTGAAAGCGTCTGCAAACTCTTCAGTATGTTTTTCAGAAAGGAAATCTCAGTATCCAAGTTTCTCTCAGTGCGATCGGAAGTGTGCGTTTCTGTTTTTCTAGAACTTTGGTCGAGGTTTTCAGCTTGTAGTTTCTTTACATCGAAAAGGTTAGTATTTTATAAATTCACCATTCTTAAAACTGTCCGTTTGCGATTAATTTTTAATTTCTGTACATTTTTTCGTTTTTTTGTATAGCAGCGTGATACAGTCTATAATATTCCTGAACTACGCTTGCAGTTTACACTCGTATTCTCTAAGCAGGTTAGTTTCGCTATTTTTTGAAATATTTTGTGATTCATGCTATATCTTAGTACAGTTTGCAATTTAAAGCTTTTGCTTTGTTACGTACTTAGGTATTTTTTCTTTTGTACGATTTTTATATAAAATATGCGATGTTAAAAACTTGCGCAAAATATTTACAGTAATAATAATATTAATATTTAAATATTATTTACATATCATTTAACAGTAGATTACTATTTTAGGATAATAATGGCTGCAGCAGGAAATATTGCAAAAGGTTCACAAAAGAGAAAACGTGTTTCTGAGGAAAGGGTAGAACTTACCACGGAAGACATCGAAGTCTTGCTAGGATCTGATTCCGAGTGCGAGGAAAACGAATCTGAGGAAGAACAATTAGAAAGCTTTTCTTCTTCAGAAGATTCTGGTAGCACAGATGATGGCCCATCAATTTCTTATTACAAAAATGAAAATTGGAAGAAGGTAAACCCTAGGCAGAGAAGAATAGTGGAGCTTGATTCCATCCCAGAATTTTCAGGCAATGCAGAAGTGAGAGGTTTAGCAGGTCTTACTCCACGCGAATGCTTCGAAAAATTCTTTCCTCGGAAATTGTTCTTACATGTCGCTAATGAAACAAATATGTATGCTGCCAGTTTTCTTGAGAAAAGGTCTCCACTCACTGCTAGATCCAGATTTGCGCAATAGAAAGAGGTGACGGAATCAGAAATCCAGGCCTTTATTGCAGTAGAAATTGGAATGGGCTTAGTAAGGAAGTCATCCCTTGAAAGTTATTTCCAAGACTCATATTGGCTTACTTATACTCCAGCCTTTAGCACTGTTTTCTCTCGAGATAGGTACCAAATAATCAGGTAATTTCTTCATTTCGCCGATAATGGTAAAGACTCCCGAGGTGATAGACTCTGTAAAATAAGACCTATCATTGATGCTGTAGAGTGTAAGTAGTGGACGAGTGATTATGCTATCCACTGTAGGGAATACAGGGATAAGGGAAATCGAAATTCAATCTAGAAAGGGAAAGAAAATGGTCAGGAAACCTTCCATCCAAATATTTTATAATAAATATATGGGTGGGGTGGATAAATTCAACCAGTTTTGTTCTACATATCCTTTCAACAGGAAAGCAATGAAATGGTACCAAGCATTATGGCATTTCGTAATAGAGGTAGCGCTTGTAAATGGATGGATATCATATAACATACAAAATAAAAGCCAAAGATTGACCCAAAGAAGATTTAGAGAAATGGTAATCGATGGTTTAGTGGAGGGATTCAGGCAAGAAGATCAGCCTACTCGTAGTTTGAAAGTTGCGTCGCCTCTTTTGCCAAGACTCATAGAGCGCCACTTTCCGAAACAATATATAGATAAAAAATACCAACCTAACTGTCAGGTATGCAGTATTTTGCCCTCTCAATGCTCCAAAAAGGGTAAAGGGGATTGTAAACGAAAGCAGACTACATACTACTGTGATCAGTGCTTCGAAAAACCAACATTATGTGTGGTAGGATGCTTTGAGGCATATCATACTCTAAAAAAGTACAAAAGGTACTGTCAGTGTTAATAAAATTTTGTAAGTGACCTGTATATAGTGTAAATTATAGTAAATCTGTCTAGTTCAAGTTAGATCTGGTGATTTCTTTGCGAAAATATTTTGATTTTGAGTGCTGTAAAGTTTATAAATTTATTTCTAGGGTAAATATTGTTTATAATTATAAGATTAACTTTTATAAGTAGTATGTTAATTAATATTCTATTCAATTATGTCAACTAACGCTAATTAAATTTAATATCTGTAAAATACTATTACAGCCAATTTCTGTAAATACTATTTAAATTGTATAGTTTTGCATTCATATTATTGTTGTAAAACTTGGTTTACATAAAAAAATTGTTAAGTATTTACTGAAATTAATTAATAGAATTTATTTTGTGATTTTTGTGCATTATAATATGATATTTTTCACTCAAAATATATGATATTATAAACCCTATTAATTTAAAAATATAACAATAAAAAATATCTAATTGATTTAAATATAGACTTTATTCGTTAATTTTGTTGTTTTTAGTTGTGTAATGAGCTTAGTATTCATAGCGGAAAAGATCCTCGAAGACAAAAGAAAATAATTTTTTCATGGAGATTTGACAACTTTTGGGGAATGTATTAAATTGAAGCCCCGCAGCCAAAGGGTTAAAGTTTAACAAAACACATGTACCACTTTCTGTAATGCATATGTTGAAGGCCAATAATTATAAAAAGGAACTTATGAATCCAAATAAAGGATGAGTTTATATTGTTTTCATATTTCTGTAACCCACAGATGATAGATACCTACAAACAAGCATTACACTACAAATTAGTAATTAAAAGACAAGTGATCTTTCCATTGAAAGATTGATATTGAATTGAAATTTTTATTTGGTGTTTGGTATACTTTCCTTTATCGCTCCACAATACAGCCTTTGGATAAATCAAATGTCCACTTTTCAATGGCCTAACACTATGCAAGTATAGATGCCTTGTTATTAAGAATGATATGTGGATTGTGAATAGCTCCTCTATAATAAAAACCAAGGGCTTGAAGTTCACTTTTAATAGAGAAAGAAAAAAATCAGCTCACAGCACTGGAATTCTTAATAAATGAATTTCACCATTTAGAGACATTCAGAGCCCTTTGTAGCACCTTCCCATCTCTATCATTTTCTTGAGTCATGCAGGACATTTTGGAGCACTAAATGTACTCAATATATACACTCCATGATTACATCTCCAAGCACTGAGATGGGGAGACCTACATCTGTGGCAATGGCCTATTCTGACAAACCATAATGTATTTATAATTAAATATTTACTCCTTCAATAAGACTGAATTCATGTCTCCTCCATTTCAAGACCTTTAAATGGCTCAGAAAATAACTTATTGCAAATAAATCATTAAACCAATTGATTGTTGAACTATATGAGTTAGGAATGACCAATAAGATGTACCAGCAGGAGGCATCGGTGATTTCATGAGAAATGCCTTAAGTCACAGCAAAGAATATACTTCCAACATAAATTTCTTACAGAACCACCCTGGCATTTTATGATGTTTTTAAGCTCCCCTAGTAGCCCTCTATCTGTATAAGTCTTAATCATTTCTTTGAGTTCGACCTCCAAGAATAATCTTTGAATTGCTTCTCGTGCTTAATTTACCAACCATTCTTCTCTTTCTCACATACCCAACCACATCAGCTCCAATCTAATTTTATGTCTTCAAAATTTCATATTAATATGCAGCATTTTATATTGCAATTCTTGCAACTCCTAATATTTTTCCAAGCTTATGACCATATCAGTTTCAATTTTTTCCCTATAGCAGGTATACCATACATCTGGGCATTTTTATGCACCTTCACTCCTTTCTCCATGAACATTTTTATTTCAGCTCTCAATAGATTTTACACAACTTTTGACACAGCTAAAAGAAAGTCCAGACCAGTTCGAAACAACAAAATTCCACTTTTCTAGGATGCACTGTAAATCATTTCATGTATACTGTGTAACTGTATTAGTATTTTTGAGAAAGAATCACACATTTTGATCAGTATAACATATCCCCAAGTTACTGAAATTTGGTGGTATGGGAGAGGATTTGAATTTTTCGTTTTTAGCCTCTATTCTGGTGGTAAATGTAATAAATGAGCAATTCTCTTATATGGATTCAATGTAAAAGAGGTAAACAAAAAAATTTGAGGTAAACCTTGAAAAGTGATTTACTGATGAAATTTTAACAACGATGTTAAAAACAAACAAGTACTTTACTCAATATTCAACATCTATCAACCACTAAAAACCAATTTCTGAGAGAAAGATTTATCACACATCGATATTGGGATTGGTTCCTAGAGTAACAATTGAGTTCCAAATACAGGTTAATGGACCAATTTTTAGGGTTTTGTGGTAGCATAACTTTTTTCAATTCATCTTTTAACAACCCCTGAAATATGGTCTCTTATCGTAAGATTTTCTAGTGGTCAAAGTAGATAGCATCAATTCCCTTTGTTGACAGTTGACAAAATAAAGCATTCCATAATCTATCTTAAGGTTATGGCATATAGTAGTATAAGTATATTTTTTGAAACTCACCCCATAGCAATCTCAAAATTGGAATCTCTTGACAAGATATTGTCTAAGTATTGTAAGAGGGAGTTATGAAAAAAGAGTTTATCTATTTTTAATTTTGGTATTTAAATTGTCACCTACAACTCCTTTTTTTCAACTGATCACCCTTACCCGTTTCCTGTGTTTACAACCTGAAGGGGGTTTCCTTTCCATCACTATATGTGGCCGGTGCTTCAATGAAGCCGTGACTGCGAACGGTGCCACCATGTGGACGAAATCGCAAAGTCCTTGCCCACAAAGGCTCCCGAATGGATTGGAGAAATGTTCTGCCAGGATAGCTCAACAGACAGAGCACCCGACCAGCAATTGGGAGACCCAGGTTCAATTCCCAGTCCCGTCAGACTTTATTCAAGTCCATTCTTCCTTGGAATTTTTCCTGGGTGTGCATCATCTTGCGCAAAATCACCCTTACCCATTTCCTGTTTATATACTATCTTCACATAGATGCTATAAGATAACTGCTCATTTCTTTAAATAATAGAGATCAGTCTTCTATAGTTTTTCTAGTGTCACTCAATTCCAGAAGTAACTGGGTCATAACTACAAATAACCAACCTTTGTAACATCATTAATAGCCTGAAATTTTCCATAATCATAGCCAAAGCTGTCCTGATATACAAGGTAAGGGCCAAGGTAGAGGTTTTGCATTTCTTTGGGTGATGGTCAAGTGGTTAATGAGGTTGAGAAACCATCATGGATATAAGTCTTTTGATAAACCAATCATAGATTCATGGATTGAACAAATTGTAGTTTTCCCACTCAATAATTTGTTGGGGTTATTGGTAGGATAAATGAATCCTAAGTGAAGATTTTTTTACAATTTTGTTTCATTGAAAGTGGAAGTATTCATACAATCAAAAAGATGGAGTTGGATAAGTTTTTTGATAATTATTCTTTGATCAAATTTGTTGAATTACCTCAGAGTAGAAAGTTAAATGTATCAAACAATTACATGAGACAATAATTACCATTTTTACGGTGCATTCGCTTTCACTTTAATAAAATAATTTTCTTTAAATTTAATATTAAAATGATTATAATTTGAGGGAAAATAATGATATTATTAATGCAATTTTAATAAGATCACATCTAATTTTTACAAAAATTTCTCATGAACGGAATAAGTGTCTCTACGGAAGAGTTACCCTTATGACACCTTGCCTAGGATGTCAGTACTTCTCACGCCAACAATCCTGATAATAGCCTTATGTTACTCAGTCAAAAGTTTCTTTTAAGTATCATTGATTATGGGTCACTCAGAACATCCAATTTTCCTTGTAACAATGGATAAATCGCAGATGATTTTCACAAAAACAATAACTTAAAAATTTTGGAAAAACACTACAAAATCTGAAGAGCGACATGATAATTTTAATAAAAAAATCTGATTTACCTGAAAAACATTGCTCCTATGTCCACTATCATACTGGAGCACTTTCTTCTCAGTTGCCCAATCCCATAAAATGATGTTCAAGTCATCTGATCCACTAGCAAGTCTTGAGCCACTACTGTTGAAATGGAGTGTATTTACACAGCCATTATGACCTTGCAATCTGCTCATCAACTCAAGTCGCTGGACGGCATGCAGTGATCCATAGCAACGCCTCAAAAAGAGTTCAGAACCTGCAAGATTTCCTCTATAACCCAGCTGCCTGTAAATGATAATTTATTAACAGTTGAAAAACAAGCACGAGACAAAATTATTGTAACAAAATGCTGTATGAATATTAATACTATGATAACAATTATAATTGTCATCTGATTATTCTAATTTTGGTAGTAAACTAAGCACACACCATTATGTAAGTATATTTCCTTGATTATAAAATAATAACCATGTGAGCAATATTTAAGCAACCCAAGAATGTAAATGACTACTGACTTGCTTACTCTATGTGCTTACTCTTAATAGTAATGTGCAAGCTGTCATTTAAATGCAAGGGCTGTAAAAATATTACTGACTTTCACCTGTCCATGTGCAGGCATCCTGATATAGATAAGTATAGCAGTTTGTAGATATCATACTCACGTTTATTAATTACTAATTGTTATTTCTTAGTATATTGTAAAATTGTACAGTATAGTTACTATAGTGCTGTATATTTAACAGATTGTAAAGCTATTACAAACAATAGTTCTTAGCACATTTTAATACAAAGTACATTGTAGAACTATAACTCCCATAAATGTCTTGGGTAAAGGTAGATGTGAATATTTACTTCTTCAGTGAAGTTTATAGAGAGTACATTGGCAAAGACTGAAATGTGGAGAAAGGAGGAAGTTAGTGAATGACAATTCAGTCTTATATGCAACTATCAGGGTATGAATGGCTAGCTTTGTTTTCTACAAATTAAGTCAAAATATGCGCAGCACTTTTTATAAGGATACTAAATTCTTTCAGTTACCTGTCTTCATCTACATTAAAAACCTTCTTTAAGTTCCCTAAATAAAAATATGAACTTAAAGATCTCCCTTACTAACTTGCCGGTTCAATAAGAAAATTTTCTGAGTAATTACAACAAATGATGCTTGTAATTTATATTAAAGGAGTAAAATCAAATTGGCAATATCCTATAAATTTAAAACAATTTCCTCAGGACATATATGACATTAATTTCAGAAAATAAACATGTATTGTAAGTCCCAATAAACTGATTTCATACTGCTAATCATTCACAGAGCCAAGGGCCCCAGATGACTTTGTAATACTGGCAATTTGCCTAGATTCTCCAAAGGACCCTGAATTAAAATCAGATCGAGAGGTATTTCTTCAATCACAATATATATTTACTACATTAATCGCAACAAAATGACATTTTAAATGTTAATTGGAGAGGAGTTAATAAGGAAACTGTCCTAAATCACCCCCCTTGGCAAGTGTTACCTCCCTCTCATAAATTTATATATAGGACAAGGCGGTATATAGGACGAGGCAATCATGAATTAAAAATCAAAGAACACGAACAGAAAACATATATCGCAAAATACTCATTTGTTAATAGAGGTATTAGAGAATGGAAAGCTTTAGCTGGAGAAGTTCTCATTCCAATGCCGAAAAATGTAAAAATTTTTAAAAATAAGCTTAAATCTATTTTTAATCATTAATCTTCCATAGTTTAAAGCTGTAATTTAATTTTATGTAACATTATAGTGTGTAGAATTAGCCTCTTGAATTATAACTTAATATTATGTACATGACTATATGGACTATCTACCATGTAAGCTAGCTTATTCACTAACAATATTATCCTTGTATTGTATTATTATAATTTTTTCCATGTCATTATCTAAGTTTAACCTTCTATGATAAGCTAAATCTAAATGTATATATCTTAACTGTGTATAGCTTACATTAGTACAACTTCTTTGACAGAAAGGACATTGTTTTTCTTTAATTATTAATTCCTTCTGCCCTACAGAAAATCTTAATTTATTTAGCTATATGCTAGGAATCTGCTGATCAAAGGAATATGTTATGCTCCCCTCCAGCACTGCCACCTGGCTAAAAGGCCAAATTGCAGTGAAGATGAAAATAAATAAAAATAAATAAATTTCCCCCTAGCTGACTCCTTCCCAGGCAAGTAAGTGTAGGATTAAGGAAAGGTGAACAAAGCACGGAAGAGCCATGTGGCTGAAACCCAAGTAATAACAAGTGTGAAAAATAGCAACATGGCTGGGACTTGAACCCAGGTATCCCACTTTCTAGGCAGGTATTCTATATTCTATCAATTGAACATCTGCCCAGAAAGTAGGAGAGTCATGATGCTATTCTTCACACCTGTTATAAGTTAGTTAAGTTTCGATATCTGTTCCTGTAGCTAATAGGAAATTTATTTTCACTGTTCAATGAGGCATTTTGAAAAATTAAGAAATACCTTAAGTGAAAACAGAATTAGAATTACTTTTATTGGTGCCTCGACAGCTAGGGTCATTTGCAAAATGGGGAAACAATATATCAGTTTATTATTTGAGATAATCATAATAAAGTTTCATAATAAGTAATTAAAGATGAAATGAAAAATTGTAAAAATTAGAAGAAAGGAGTATTTACATACTGGCAATAATAAAATCATATCAAATTTCTTATCCATGGGTTATGGGCAATCACCATGGATTATATATAATCCATAACTGGAATCTACCATGAGTAAAGGGATGATAAACATTCAACAAAATTTTGCTGACTACAGAGATTTTGAGAACAATATTATCAAAAACATAACAATTATAGTATTCAGCACTATCAATTTATACTAAATACTTCTGAAACTTAAGAAATGGGACCTATAGAAAAGGTGTAAATAAAGAAGATTAGGTTAGAAAAAGAGGAGAATCTGAGAAATACTGTGGAAAATGATCCAGGAGTAGGAAAAGGTAGTAGGTAGGTGGAAAAGACTTGAAAGTGGGATTAAAATAGTGTGACAAGGAAATCGGTTACATGATAGGAGCAAAGAAATTCTATATAACATCAGATATAATTACAAGGTGGAAGAAAGGAGAAATTATAAACAACAAAACAATGAAGGAAAGAAATAAAACAAAGAGCTTAGGGAAAAACAAAGCAAGGAAATAATAATCAGAAAAGGAATCTACAGAAGTCAAAGAATTACACAAGACATAAGAAAGTAAAAGAAATAATCAACTGGGACAGAGAAACTAGAAGAGTATACTAAGGATATTGAGGACAAACAAGGCCTTCTACTGAGAGAGGTAAGGCAATAATGATGTGATGGTAAAAATATAAGGAAGAAATATACAGAGCAAAAGATAAACTATACAACTTAAATTTAGGAAAGCAAGAGATGTTAGACTAATACAAAAACAGAGAAGACATTTATTGGACGAAATGACAGAAGCCATGAGGGCAATATAATATTGGTAGGCATCGGGTATGGATAGAATTGATGAAATGTTGGACTAGAAATAGAATGAAGGTAAAGTCTATCTTGTGTAATAAAATAAATAAAGGCAGAAAATAACCCCAGGATTTCCTGCAAAGGGAAATGATTCCAACAGAAAAGAAGAAAGGTATAAAGAAATGTGAAGAATAAAGGAGAATTAATTAGTGTTATTGTAGAAATTGCTCAGAATATTGAACAGAAGACTGATCAGGAAAATGGAAGAAATTTTAGCAGATGCATTTGAGGGGGAGGCTTGAGGACAAAAATGCATTAGGGATAGCAAGAACCATGGGAGAAAGACATTTGTAGAAAAAAGCCTGAATTTGCTGATCTGGAGAAAGCATTTGACTATCTTCAGTGGAATGCCTCTACAACAAGGCAATCAGGGTAGGTTGGAGAGATAGGAGGTAGATAAGTAATTTGTAAGTGAGTCAAAAGGCAACCGTACAGATAAGGAATAATAACACTGAATGGTTGGTTATAGGAAAGGGGTGAGGCAGGGTCATTGTTCATCACCAACTTTTTCCACTTTATTTACAAAAGAAATAGCCACAAAGTTTTTGTAAGGAGAAAAAAGTTATGTACCAGAGGAAAGAGAGAGAAATGTATTCGATTTGCTGATAAAATGGTTTTGACAGCAGAAAGTACAGAGGCAATCAAAGAAATGACAAACCATTCAGAGAGTAAGGAAAATAGATATGGACTAAAAATAAACCAGAGTAAGACAAAAGTGATGAAAATAGTTCAGGATGAAGTGATGGAAGTATTTGTAAAGTATGTGAGGGCAGAACAAATGGATACAAATTTCTAGGTGCAGAGTAGACACAGGACTGGAGAAGTGGGAAAGAAGTGCAGGTGAGAATAGGCTAAGGAAGCTTCCAGGTAAAAGTGTAAAATATTAACAAGTAAAATTGGTATCAATTTGTGGAAGGGAAAGATAAAGTGCATGGTACGGAGTGTATGGGTTTCTCTTTGGTTTAGAAACCTGTGACCCTCCTCAATGACAATGAAAGGATGAAAGCTACTAGAATGTGGGTATGGAGGAAGATGCTTAACATAAGGTGGACAAACAAGGTGAGGAAGGAGGAAATTCTAAGAAGAGTTAGAAAGGAATGGATATTTACAAAATTAATCAATTCAATATAAATAATAAAAATTAAAGAATTGATTGGACTGGATTGAACATTTATTAAGAAGATGAGCTTGCAGAGAAAATTTAGAAGGAACTGCAGGAGGAGGAATTAAAAGAAGAAGAATTAAGATGATTTACAGTTTAAATTAAGTAAAATGTTATGGAGAAATGAGAAGAATGGCAGACAATAGAAATAAGACACCTAGTACCTGTGAAAGTAGACTACCAAAGATGATGACTTATGAAACACAAGAGGGTGGGTAGATAGTTAGGTTTCTTTCCTTTCCTCAACCCTTATAAAGTACCCTTTTCTATTCCTAAGCTTCCCAGTTGCATAACAGATGAATAGCTTACATTAGTACAACTTCTTTGACAGAAAGGACATTGTTTTTCTTTAATTATTAATTCCTTCTGCCCTACAGAAAATCTTAATTTATTTAGTTATATGCTAGGAATCTGCTGATCAGAGGAACATAGGGAAAGAGAGGCTAGGAAGCACAAAATCTTATGACTTAACTTTTTGCTGAATTATTTACATTTTGAGAAAAATTAGCAACACCAGACACTAAACATAATAGTTATTATATGAAATTTTAAGTTGTGCTTCTTTTTAATTAATGCTCAATTTGTATGTATTGTGCAATTTGTAGATGATCTGTACATTGCAGATTTTCCAGCATAAATAACAAAGAAATGTCTCAAATTTTCTATCACACAACATAAATGGTTCTCAGTCGATGTAAAAACCCCCAAGTATCACCAAAACTAGCCAAAAAGAAAAATTTTAGAGGCAGCATTGGAATATTAAGGAAGAGATTCTTATAATAATGTAAAACAACAAAAACCAATTGCACTTTGATCTTGATGTACGATTGCTTCGTCAATAGCATATAAAGACATCAGAATCAAAATAAGAGGACATCACAATTGGTCAGTTTAGTAGTAGTAGTAGTAATTTTTTTTAGAAGTGCAAAGCATAGTAAGACAACTTGGGTCATTTTGCATGAGACCCTCCACAGGGAATCAAACCCTGAACTGCTTTCTCTGAAGTCAAACAGCAATCCAGAGGCCCTCAGATCAGTGAAGTACCATGTTCTTGGTAACTCAATGATGAGAATTACACAAGTTAGCAGACTTAAAAATAACAATAACTCAGCAATAGCTTTTTGATTTTCAAGAACTTAATTGCTTTAAAAATAATTCAATTACTTATATAACCACAACATAATGCAATTTGCTATAATTAGTTCCAGCATCCATATTCATGAGTATCACCAGAAGTTTGTTTACAGTTACTGAAGAACAAGACCATTAAATGTAATTCATACATTAAATTCAATGTATTTGACATTTTACAATTTTTCATTATGTATTTAATACACAATGACAAATTATTTTTCATAATATTGTCTATTTTTCAAAATGTAGTATAGAATAATTATTATAACTAAATAATATCAATTTAATACCTACATATTTTAGTTTTGGTGTGCCTCGGAATTCTAGGAAGGATTTTGGTGTGTCATAGGTGAGAAAAGGTTGCGGAGCACTGCTCTAAACAATGAATCATATGGGCACAATAAAATAAAACTACGTTGAAAACAAATCTTTTCTAAATTCCAAACTGACATACTGGGGCTGGTTTAAGGAATGACAAACTACAGTTAGGCTTTCTCATCGTGACCTTGAAAAAAATCTACAAGAATTCTTTATCGGCGAAAAATTACTGATCAAATCTTCAACTGTTTGATAAAAAAGTGAATGATGATTATTTACACAGAATCATACATGAAAATTAGGGATGAATTCCAATATGTCACTCAAGAATAACTAAAACATGAAAATCTAAATGATTCATGATGAGTATACTCCTCTGAATTTACGGTAAAAAAAAACCTTCAGCTCCAACATGAAAAAAATCAAACTTTGAGCATATTAAAACTGAGCACCGAGGACACTAATTTTCCTGGATGATGAAAGGCATGTGGGTAAAAAAGTGAGACTGACCAATGATGTTTGAATGTCAACCCAGTGAATGTCATATACAACCACGAAAACATTTAGCGCCCTAGTATCAGAAGCTATTCAACTAGAGTTACTTATAATTGCGCAATGACTACCACTATGGCATTGCTGCAATTGTGTTCTCATTAATTTAAATTGCATAGGAATAACATATATACTCATGGTAGATCTAATATTAAAATATATATTAAGGTAGATGACACCGGGGGGACAATAAACCTCAAAATCGAGTGATACTTTTCTACCAGGACCTAAAGGGGCGAGGCCGATTGCTCCCCCGGTCCACCTTTAACCCGATATTACAGAATAGATTGCGAAAGAATTCCTGAATAACTACCTGTTAATAACTTCCTGCACCACAAACCAATTGTGTTTCGGCTTTTTTTTCATCAGAGCTAGAGCAGAAATATCATTAGCTTCACAGTCTGACGACTTAATATCGCTTTTTCTTTCTTCTGAATTAGTATCACTATCACTATCCGCATCAGATTCATGGGAACTACTCTGACCACCGTCGGCAAAAGGACTTGAAAGACCTTCTTCCATCTCAATATCTGTGCCTTCTTTGACAGAGCTACTTTCTTGATTAAGCGTGTCATTATCTTTATTTTCACTGGATTCCTTCTCTTCCTCTTCGGTCAGTAAATTAGAGCAAGAAGACCTTCCGGACTCTTTATTTGTATCTTCATCACTACTAATATCGCCTTCTTCTTTCACTTTTTTTCTGTAGTTCCTATTCTTTGCCTTCGAATTCAATTTTGGAAAAGCCCCACTGGAAGAAGATTTCTCATCTTTAGCCTGTGCTTCGACAGTTTTCTGTTTCTTGTTAGCATCATCGTCTGAACTTATTTCTGATTTTTCAACAGAAATTCCGCTATCATCTTTCTTCATATGCCGTTTTAGCCTAACCTCAATCGCAGTGAGCATCTCCGGTCCAGTCGAGTCATTAACGGTAGTGCAAGAAGGATCAAGAGTATTTTTACCTTCTAAAAATGATCCATTTGCAGCTTTCTCCCCGTTACATACGGAGTTTTCATTATCAACATCCATGTTCAACTCCGAAGCAGAAGCCATTGCTTGCTATACTCTTTCACCACTGCTAAATATTTACTTGGATTTCATCCTTAAGTATGAAAGCCTCTCTAAAACGCGGAAATACAACCTAGAAATTTTCCCCGTAAATATTTGTGCTAACTAACTCGCAAATAATCAGAATTACGAAACAATAATAAGGCAATCAATTAACTCCACAATGCACGCCAAGAAAAGATAACAAACACGACCTCATGCACACTGTAACCTTGAGTAACGACAGTACAATTACATGAAATAAACAGTTATTTTCGTACGATTGAGATCGTTACATGGTTGTAATATTATTTTAGGCCGGCCATATTGATTCTCAAATAGAAATGCAGTGAACATTATTAAGAGTGAATAGGCCTAAAACCAAAACAATGCGTTGATTCGAACAAGAAATTCTTGGCACACGACGTAAGTATTTCCTTAATCAATACCCACATTCACTGTTTGACATGCATGTACCCGAACTGTATATCAATGCACACACAACGCATATACCACTATTGTGCTTATTTCACTTCCGTTCCCAGCTGACTGTTAATAACATTCTGATTCCGAGAGCTGTCACTGCAGTGGATTTAACTTGTAGACTCGCATTAACTCCTATTCAATAATTACGATGTTTGATCAATAATTAGTCTTTAAAAAAATTCCGTGAGTGGAAACAACGCTTGTTTCCTTGGTTATGCAATATCGTATAAAAATAATTTCTTAAAATACCACAATTACTTAGAGGCGCAGTTCAAGTGCTGGATTCGGCGAACCTAGCGATATTAGGCGGCGATATTTGGTGTTAAAACCGGAGTGGCTCTTTAATCTCTAGATGCTGCGATTACTAATTGAGATAGAAACTGCAGAGATTACGTAATTAGTAAAATATTTGAAATATTGCTTCTACATTATTGATAATTTTATCTGGAAGTCATCTTTGTAATCAATTTATCGACGATTGGTGGCCACCGTCTTATATAAGCTGTTATTTGAAAATGCAGAAATTAGAGAGAGAAGCCGCTGAGTTCTATAATGGAATACCGAAATCTCTGTTACATTGGTTAATAGATAATAATGAACCTGTCACGTGTGATTTGCACACCTTATCTTCCATAGGAGATCATCTGAACTTGCGAAAGAGAATGGAAATGTTTGCATCGAATTGAATTATTTGGAATTTAACCTCGTGAACAAAAGTCATTCTGAATTTAAAATGTTTTCTGTAGGGAAGTTGAGGTAGTTAAGAAGAAAAATTTGAGTTCCTGGACCCCATTAATGTATGCTTGCTACAATGGCTGTAGGAAAACCGTTCAACTTTTAATTGACAATGGTGCCTCCAAGAATGACCAAAATGCAAATAATCAAACTGCTTTAATGATCGCTGCCAATTATGGTAATTGTGACGTAATGCATCACTTTTCTGAGGTAATTTGAACCAAGTTTCTTGTGCAGGAAGATGGTTATATTAATCGCAAAATTGAGAAGAAAAACTATTTAAAAGTCGATATTATGGAAAATTCTTATTAATTACTAATTTTAGTAATTACTTATTTTAGATCATTGATTCAGAGGTCAGTATTACCAACGACTTAAGTTAGTCGTTATCATATTTTGGTTAAGTATGCATTGAAAGTTTTTTGTTTTAATTCATTTTTGTTACAGTATAGAGCACCTCAAATTTAAGCTTGAGTTCATCCAGTACCTATACTGTTTTTCAGTTGCTTACTAGATCATTATTGGGATAAAGAAATTTTCTATTGTGTTGCTATTTGACCTCCATTTCTTGCCATTTCTCGGACAGTCATAAGTATGCTATTATTTAAGTTATAAAATTGGGATTATTAAATTCTATGCAAAGAGTATGGAATTATCATCTTCCTTTTAAAATTAGATGCTCTTGATCCCTTTTGTGACTCTGAATTTTCTGGATTCTTAATTGTCTTATTGAAATTTTATATAATCTTGGATTATTTTTTACACAATGATTACACCATCCCTATTCCCATAGCCCATACATTTATTTTGTATACATGTCAAAATAGAGATGATCCACATGTAGGCAACGGCACTCCCTTAAATCAGAAGATTATCATCATAGTTGTAAATTAATCATTTGAGTCAACCAAAGCTGCTAGAAAACATTTGAGTTCTTGAAAGATTTTACAAACTAAGGCTTCAATTATATATAATTTTACTTATTTTTACTGATTCTCAAAGTTTAAAATACATCTGGGATGCTCCATCTTATCTGTCAGGCTGTTACAAATGTAATCCTCTACTGAAATGCCTTAAATTCATAACTCACAAGTATGTGTAGAATTTTTTGGGTTACATAATTTAAAGTACTCTTCATTATGTCTCCAAACTTATTCATAGGAAGTACATTTAGAATGTGAGGATAACAAAGGATGGACAGCTCTTTTTTATGCAGTAGCTGCTAGGCAAAAGGCTGCTGTTGAAATATTAATAACAAGTGGTGCTAATTTAAACAAAATGTGAGTTCTGTTTTTTAAAATTATATTTCTATTTCTGTATGGAGATGGTAATTGATTTTTATATTGCAGGGATAAGAAAGGGCTGACTGTGTCAATGATAGCAGCAATGGATGACAATAGTCCTATGCTAGAATTGCTTTTGAGCAGAGGATCTGATCCACATATTAGGTCATATGAGGGAGAAAGCACCATATCCATTGCACTTTCCAAGAGAAACAATAATTTAATTGAAGTTCTAGACAATTATTGGATCAGAGGTGATTTTTTTTTAACTCTCATAACAACTCATGATAACCTTTCTTTTTCTCCATCCTCTTTTTTGAAACTTCTAGTCAAACAATTTCAAAATAATTGTGATTCCTAGTTCATGAATGTAGACACATTGAATTGGATTTCCAAAATATTTTTCCAAATTCAGAGGCTACAGATAAAATTATAGATTCATAGTTAGTGTTATGACAAGATTTCTCTGTAGTATTCATCATCACTAACGTTCATATTTTATTCTCAACGATCCAGTTATTATGTTGTTCTGATCTCTCCATTTTCCCTATTTTCTGCTCTTATGAGATCTTAATGATTCCCTTTGTCTCACAGGTTCTCTCTAATTTCATCTGCAGGATGGAAGGATTATCACCAAGTTATTTTCTGCTCTCTAATCACACTTTGACATATTTAAAATTCATTTTTATGATTCATGAGCTGTTTTTTGGGATCCATTTGTAATGCAAGTATCTCTGTGTACTTCCATAACTTCATCATGATTCCTCCTTCCAAGTTGTATATCCTCTCTTCAAACTCAAACACTGAATGATTTACTTCAACAGAAGCTTTTGAAAGATATGACAAAAATTGCCCAAAAGATCCTTAATTTATGCTTATATGTCTTTACTGTCATCAGCCTGAAGACCCCCTTACAGTACTTATGCTTCATAATGGTCATTGGTTCACATTTTTGTGGGCTTTTGACAAATAAACCACTATATAAATGTTAATTATTAATTTTGAATTGTTTTATGTTTCATTTTGCCCTATAACTAATGTTTGCTAATTTACAAGAAGTATTGCACAGAAAATATTTTGATTTTAGGTGAAACCAATGGGAAATATCATCACAAATTAATTCAAATATAGCTTTTTCCCTTTCGTCCTGACTCATAAGTAAGAAAAGGCTACTTCATTAATTTGAGAATTATTGAATCCTTTCTGGGTTATTCATGTTCCTAGTTATTTTCGATACATCTTTATTAGCTGCTGACTTTGCTGTGAAATATAAATTAATGAGAAAGAGTTTCACAATTCTAGCCACAAACAGAATCATTTATATCCCACCTACAGTGAACCCTGATGAGACTGCCTCACTTGCTCACCCCCTGAAGACAACCCTGCTTACAAGACAAGTTGAGGAGTGAGGTAGTTTTCTCTTACTGTCCTCAATATGTCAGTTGCTGAAATTTGAAACAATTCCCTAACGAATATAATACAATTATATTCGTAAGTGAATTGTTACTATTCAGCATCACTCATATCTCCATATCTTTCATGTTATGTATGATAGATTTCTCTCTATCCAATACCAAAAGACATGAAAAATATCTTATTCTTCAATTTATGGCTGAGGGAACAAATAATTTTAGCTGCTATAAAATTATAATNGCCCCCTCTCGGTTTACGTTGCCCATCCTCCCTCCCAACTGTTTAAAGTATAGTTACGTTCCTGGGTATATACTTTAAGAGAGCGTTGAAACAAGAAATTCCAAATTGTAAATAATTAGTTAAATATCAAATCCGGTAAAGCTCTCTAGAACTCCGCATTCTGGAATTTTGATTTGCCAAGTTGATAGATGAATAAGTTTTAAAAGTTGGTTATCGTAACTGAAATACAATTTTCAGTGACCTGTTAAAAACTGTAAAGGATACTAATATAATAAATTTAATTTTTATACTTTTGTGTCATTGAGATTTTTATTGCAGCATTGCAGAAGCTTGATCTAGATACTCTTCTAAGGCAATATGATTTAGCAAAGTACTACTCAACTCTTGAAAAGCATAGAGTCACTTTGAATGCATTCCTTAAACTTACAGAAGAGGATCTCAAAAATTTGGGAATCAAGTAAGATGATTTTTTTTCCATTCAACCCTATGTAGTTGGCACCTATAATTGGACCATTTAAATTGTTTGGTAACTGGGTGTCACAGACCAAGTGCCAGCCATGGAGGATTGACTATCTATCTATGGAGTATCTATCTTCCACTCCTAAATCTTTTTTTTTTCTATTTTAGGTTATTTGGTCCTAGACGTAAAATGACACTTCTTATAAATCACTGGAATGGTTGTGATAAGTGCAGAAATTTATGAAAAGGATTGTAGGGTTGTGTAAATCAAATGATAATATTTAATACTTCATATGTAGGATTTTAGGACAGTTTAAATCTTTTCTTCGTTTAGAATTCATAGATTGATGAAGTTAATTGTTGTCTTTAGTTGTATCTGCATCCCCATTGAGAGAAATTTTATTTTCTCTTTGAAGATTGCTGGTAAAGATGCCTCAGTCATTTATTTTTCTTTATAAATGATGAGTATTTACTGGATTTTTAAAATTTTAACTACTCAACCATCTTTTATTGTCTTTTCAATTTTTTTGTAATTTTTGTTCTAAGAAACGTGGAAGCCTTAAATCAAAACTTCTTGAAATGAAGAAAACTATGATTTATGTACAAGGAAAATGAAACAATTCTTTCCTGAACCTCTAACCATTCATTGTTTAGACTGATCACTAAAAGTAATCCATGTGCATTTAAATAAGTTAAGATGTAAATTTTTTCTTGATGAGAGTAAATTTTCTAACTTTTTAGGTATTCTTTGTAGCTCAAATTAATTGAATTATGTAGGCAATGACTTGCAATGGAAATATTAATAAATTTTGTATAATAAACGATACAGACTCAGGGCTAACCTTGTGGTTGATATGATACATCATGCCTTTTACAGATTATTTACTTATTTGATTTATTGTTATTACACATGGTTAAATAACAGAGTATAAGACATACAAAAATAGAAGTTCAGAATACACCATACAAATTATCCAGATTAAACAACAGTATAGTAGTACTATGAATAGTTTTTACAAATGATTTATTGAAATATAGAATAATACAAAATAGAATAAACACAGCTAACTGATATACCACTTATGTTACATGATCATTATAATCTTAACATGAAACTCCTACTGAGCATAAAGCTTGTCAGGAGGTGATATCTTTATCATGCTGCATGCTTTTAGTCAGGTATTAAATTATAAATATACTTTCAATCATATTGATTATCTAATAGCAGTATCCTTTTGACCCCAATTTTTAGTTTAGAATTGGTTTCTATATTTCCTAGTTTTGTTCCTAAAATTATTTCGTCTAAACTTTTCATCATGAAAATTCAGAAGCAACTAAAACCAACATCTACCAACATGGTTCAGCAACAGTTTTGTTTAGGACAAGTGGTTTGGTTAGGATGAACAAATATATACCATTGAGTTGAAAACTAGACATTTCCATCAGTGAAACTGAACCTGCAGGACCAATTGTTTTACTCAATTTCTCTTGAGGTATCTTTTCTTACTTTGATACTTATATTATTTGAAAGAATTTTTTGCTGTTTTGTTGGTGGAATTTTTATCTTAATTAGAGCTGAATCACTTTTAGTTCCTGCACACAAATGAACCATAAACCACTCAGGATTAATAATTCAATGATGAAGCAGTGTCATTTTTTAAAGACATCATTTACTAAAATTTCTATAGAAAGGTTTGATTAGTTGTTAGATTTTAATTTGTCTGTGTCGTTGAACTATGTCAGTAAGCTATAGCCAAAGATTTTACTTTTCAGTATTTTGCTATTGAATATCATGACAAAACCACAATTTTAGGCAAATGCTATAGCTCAGCAAAGTATCTAATAATATCTAATCAGAATTGGGAATGTATACATCTTATTACATAACATGGTACCACTTGGGGGTTCAAGCCTTCCCATGAGAAGATAGCAAACGATAAAAGAAACCATGTAACAGGATGCCCTTCCTTTAGAAAAAGCTGGAAGCATCTGCACATATATCGCACAGTTTCTTTTATTGTTGTCTATCTTCTCATGGGAGGGTTCGATTCCCCAAAACCACCACTAAGGCAACGCCTCTGCATGCCTTAATAAATTATTTTTCGTCTATGATTTTATATACTGGAAGCTTAAAATTGACTCAGACGAAGTAAATTGGACTCAATGTTATTTGTCAATAACCAGGATGGACTTTTCTGGAGATAGGAATTTACTGGAGAAAACTGATTTGGCCCCGGTAAAAGCCAATCAGCCCTTAGGAATTAAGTAAATCCCTTGCCCTGGGTAATTACAGCCTTAAAAAAGGCAAATGTTGCGTGTTCTGTGCTCCAAAGTGAGAGAGAATGAGCCTGTCTAACGTCTTTTTTTCTGAAATTGTCGCGCTTTTCCATATTTATAGAAAATGATCGTAAATATGGCTCCGGATGGCCAAGTGGGCAACGCGTTCGACTTCGGTGTAAGCGGTTCCGGGTTCGATACCCCGTGGGGGTTCACGTGCGGAATGACATTTAACAACACTACTACTACTATGATTGAACACATTTGAACTCAACATGCATCTAGAAGTAAAGAAGCATACATAGTACTTAAAATGTTACCGAGATTGTCGAATATCATATATATAAAGCAAATGTCTGTCCGTCCCCCTATTTATCTCAGAAAAGGTTCTACTTAGAGATCTGAAACAAACTGCATTGTGTTTCTACGATGCTGAATTCTCATCTCTGTAAAGGTCCGGTTTCGAACCCAGGAGCAAGAAATACGTTTCCATAAGAAATACACGTAAAGTACGTCTTCATGACTTGCAGAGGTTGTTTCTCTTATAAAATTAAATTAGAAACAATGGTCCTACAAAATTGAAACAAGTGTCACATGAAAGGAAAATAATCATAGTATCTTATTTTAGTCGTGAATCATTCATAGAATTTCGAAATTGCGAGAACTTTGTCAAAATACACGGAAAATTCGGAAATAAACAACCCATCCCTTTGACGACCGAGGCAATTGTTGAACATTGATTTCATGAGTTATCCCATAAAAATGTACGGGGATAATCAGTTAGTATACTTTTCCATAAGAAATGTGCGTAGATTAGGTTTTCGTTACCCGCAGCGGTTGTTTCTTTTACAAAATTAAATTAGAAACAATGGTCCTACGAAATTGAGACAAGTGCCAAAAGAAAGGAAAATGATCATAGATTCTTATTTTAGTCATAAAATATTGATATAGATCCGAAATTTCGAGGATTTTGATAAAACACACGGAAATTTTGTAAAATATTTGGGAAATAAACAGCCCATCCCTTCGACGACTAAGCCCATTGTTGAATGTTGATTTCATGAATTATCCCATATAAGTGCCCGGGGATAATCAGCTCTTATCATTTTTAGAAGAAATTTACGTAATGTAGGCTTTCATGACTTGAAAACAGTAGAATAAATATTATAAATAATGGTAAGAAATGTATCGAGTTATGATCTTACGACGGACTATTTCTAGCTTAGGAGGACCATATGTATACAATATTAGATATGTTTTAAATAAAATGTGAAGCACTTATTTAAAAATTTCCCTTCTCACTTTGTTTTGTAACAGAAATAAAAAGTTGTCCCATCGCTATCCCGTTTATAATACGGGTTTTACTCTGTTTCTTTAAACGCGTCTAAAGCGGGTTTTACTGTTTTCCTTCATTGGCAAGAATATCGCAGCTCCACTTTCAAAGAGGCAAAAGTAATTTTCTTTCCGTCCTAGTATTTTTTTAAGCCAAAAAAGTTGAGGAGCCCATGCGTGAATTAAGCGTGGGTAAAGTCTCTTAAACACGAAACAAATGTGAATCCGCGAAATAACTGACGGGGTAATTATTGAGGAGCTGTGTATAATTCATTTCAGTTTAACCGTTTACAGATTATTAGAGTAGATTCTCGAAGTAGACTTTTCATTCATCATTAGAAATATGACTAAATCTCTCATGTCATGAAGTCGAGTTAAGTACTCAAAAATATACGTATAACTTAACACTTTCAGATCATGCAAATATTGAGGATTTGTTAAATATCACGCTCTCCGAGATTTGAGCGATTCCCCACTGAAGGCGCTTTGCCGTGGGAGTTCGTATTCTGGGACTGCAGACTATGAACTCATTTGTCCAATTACCGCAAATGGAAGTCATCTCCTCCTTTAGAAGTGAGTTATATCCTTTACCATTGAGAAAGATCCAAGCACGTCAAGAGGAGTTAAGTATTTAGCCCGGCGCTTTCTTGGCAGGGAGCGCACTTCAGAAAAGGGTTGGACGTGAGAGTGTGGCTGGGTGTCTACAGAAACATGGGAGGACGACGAGAAATACCCCTAACGATTGTCAGCATTAAAGATCTTAAACAACCTGGTTTCATCTTGAAATTTTTCCAAATCGTAAGTGACTTAATGAATCGATCCTATACATTATAAATACGTAAATCTCAGGTCCGTAAATCCATTTCTGCTTTCCCAATATTTTTAATTGTCCAACTCCGCAAGCTATGCTGTAAGAAAATATGTTGAAACTAACCTTTTATCATTTGTAATTGATATTTCCTCGGTGAAGTTAGATGAATAGTTCATTAAAATTGCCAAGTGTAGGTATTCATTGTATTTAAATCGTTTAATATATTTTCATAATTATTGGATTCATTCTTAGCATACGGTGTTGAAGTAGTACGGTTGGAGATTAGGTAAATGACTAAACAACTCTTTAAATAAGATACTAAAACAACTGCGCGTTGATAACATTATAAATTGTGGCATTTTTCTTTGTCAATTATTTTTCATTCCAAGTACCTATTACAATATTGGATCTCAAAGCGTGATCAGGGAATAAAACTGTAAGTCTTATGCGCGAAGAATTTTCACTGTTGGTACTGAAAGACATCCTATTTTATTTCATCTCCTTCGATTGATTTTACTGAAGCATTCTTTTAAACATATCTTGAAACTTTATGATGATGAAAATGTTAAAATAAAAATTCACTGTCCACCACGCACCAGTACATTTCCCTACATACATACCTGAAAGTTGTTCTTTTCTCAAGCCAGTGCCAGGGATCCCTCGGAATATATATGTACCATTCGGCCACATAAGAAACCATTAAGCCACCTTTGAATTGCGTGTTGCCTGTTGTTGTATTTGTTGCCTTTCAAATAGTTGTACGCTGAAATTCATTTCGAGAAAACAAATTCATTCGCCTAGAGAACTCAAAAAGAAGATTTTCCATTTTACTTCCATATGGTGTCCTTAGCGATATTCGAAACGATATTATTTAAATCATAAATTTGTTTAGGGAGTGATGAAGAGGCCGCTCTGAATTTGCGGAAATGCCACATTCGACCTGAAGGTCGCAGGTTCCCCATCTCTGTCTCAAGCTTCACTTGATAAATTAATTAATTGGGGACATTTTCAACTTATATGAAACAGTTACGACATGACAAGTTATTACAATAACAAAATTTTTGACCAATCCCAAATTTATGCTTACCTACTTCTCTGATTTGTACGAAAATGTATTTTAGGCTATGCTGATAGCTACCATACTTGTAGCCCGACTAGGAAAAGCTGGACAACCATTGAGCTTTCACAAAACTTCCGTTGACGCTGATGCTCTTGGCAGAGGTGTTACCATTGCTTATTTGATCATCAGTCCTGTACTCTTGATAGGGTACGTTCTTGGGGAGATAGGAAATCAAAGGCGAAAGATGGTAACTATTAAATAATTTAAATTGAGATGATGCCGTTTCATCCCGGCTACTTTTTGTTACTTTCCAAGCATTTAATAAAAAATTAAACCATCTCTTGGCAGGAATTCATTTTCAACGCCGTTGGTGCATTTCTCCTTATTTTAAGTGGATCTATAGCCATCGATTTTTGGAGAACAGTCGGATTGGCCCCGATTTTTGTCGAACCATCGTTGTGGGAACGTTTTCGGGCCGAGTATACAAGCTCGGCGCACAATGAGAAAAATGCAGGCCTTTGCTTAGGCTGCTTATCTATTTTAACTGGTTTCCTGTACTTAGCTGATGCAGTATTTGGATATCGACTTGGAGGAATCACCAAAAAGCCTCTTCAGCAGAGTCATGGTCAGCTCATTAACACCAAGTAATAGACGATTCAAGATGCTGTTCTAAAATTTTTCTTCTGGCTGCTAGAAGTAGCTATGTTTTAACGTTGATTGATGGATGCCATTTCATTCTATTTATTAACTCTAGGAATAAGTTTCCAGCTAAGTGATCAAATGTTTTAGCGTTTTTATGTAATTTATCATGAACAGTTTCGAATTTTTATCGCAGGCGTTAAGCCTTATTTGCATGCATTGATTGATTCTTCCAATGCAAATTATAAATGTAAAAACAATCATAGTGGCATGAAACATACTCTCTGTACACCGATGATACAGAATCTAATTCCTCGGAGAAGCTAAAATGTAAGTGCGGAACATTTTCTCCATTTCAAAATAGCTATTGATAGAGGGGAAAAATCAAAGATGTTCGCTGAATTTGACTGTTGTTGCATGATATTTATTATATCGTAATATTTATTTCAATATCATTTTTCATCTTCAATTTGACGTAACTTCATTCTATGTTGTAGCCACACATGTATATTTTAATTGTGTAATTATGCAATACCGTATGGCTTTTTATGTATACGTATTTATAACGTGATTAAAAACTTATAGCATGATCTTTGCGTAATCATTTTGACCACGACTGAGAACGTTTTTCTTTTTTTTTTTAATAAGAATCACATTTTCTTAGGAAAGTGTTTTTAAGTATGAGTGCCATCAGATAAAATAATTTTTTTCTGTTTTTTTCTCTCTTTGTCTCTTTGTTTGCATGATGGGAGAACGCCCTTTTTTGCTACGGCTCCAATCTAGAAAAATTTAGTCACTTTTGAGACGCCATAAATGTTTCATATGATCGAGGAGACATCTGAGTCACTCATCATCTAGTTCAATCGATTCAACAGAACACGGCTGATGATTTCTGATTTATTTTTCTGTTAAAAAAATTTCCATATAGTAACTAATGTATCAGGAAGTTACCCTTTCTCTTCCACTCGAACGACTATTCGAATTTTTCACCATCAGGAACTTACTATATATACTATACTTCAGGAGTACCTAACTTCCCACCTCACCTCACATTTCCTCAGAAGTTTGACCTTCTTCTTCTAATTAATTCCTGTTGACTCTGCATCACCGTTGTCACTGTTTGTTACCTTACCTGAAGTTTACCTAAATGCCACCTGTATTACCGCCCATAAAAAGTGCCATGGACACTGAATGGGCATGACTTGCCAAGTTGCACCGGACCTGTAAAAAAAAAAAAAAAAAAACGAAACTAAAGAGGGACAGGGCGGTCCACGGAGTAACCCCCTCGGCCATACGACCTGAATTGAATTCGCATTCACTATCTTCAACCTTTGATTGCTTTTACACTATAGCGAAAATCCCTCTTTCTTTTACTCCGCTTATACTCTGGTCGTTTTTAAGAGAAGTGCTTGATATTGGTCTATGAGTCTTAGCCCCCTCTCGGTTTACGTTGCCCATCCTCCCTCCCAACTGTTTAAAGTATAGTTACGTTCCTGTGTATATGTATACTTTAAGAGAGCGTTGAAACAAGAAATTCCAAATTGTAAATAATTAGTTAAATATCAAATCCGGTAAAGCTCTCTAGGCCTCCGCAATCTGGAATTTTGATTTGCCAAGTTGATAGATGAATAAGTTTTAAAAGTTGGTTATCGTAACTGAAATACAATTTTCAGTGACCTATTAACTGTTAAAAACTGTAAAGGATTGTATGTACTTCAGATTCGCGGCCGATGAATAGTTAATTAATGTTAGTATGCTTAGCTTTAACCTCATTTAAGAAGTAGGTGATAAAAAATGATCGCTCTTAATGAAAGTACGCTTCCATAAGGTAATAACTTCAGCGATTTTCTTGTTATTGAAAGTAAATGCAATTTTTTTTACTGGGTCCCCACTTTAGAATATGAGGCTCCAGTCGCTTGAATAAAAATATGTCAAGAATGAAAAAAGTTAAAGCAAGCGACTTATGGCATATCCTGAGTTTAATAATTACATTCTGGAGCAGTCTTTTTAACGGTGGTGATATCTGGCGTAGCATACAAAAATTCCAATTTAAGATCGATCTGAATGTGCTTTGGAAGTGTGAGCCCTTTATTGATGACGTTAACATCCTTGAAGGATGAGTGGCCGCCAAGTGCGTTAAATTAATACTAATTTTTTCCTTCACGTTCATGTCACCCTACTCCCTCACAGTCCTCTCTCATTGGGGTCTCCGCCCACTGATTTCGTCAACTTCCTCCTTTCTATACTTTTCGTTTCCTTTTATTTCTCACCAGATCTTTCCGTTGGAGTTGACTGTAGCGAAGAATTTAAATGATTAAACGAATTGATTCTTCTAGGCTTCGTTAATTATATAGAGAGTAATATTTAATTCGCTCTCAATTGAAATTTGACTCTTAAAAATTGAGGAAGTTCCGAAGGTACTACTTTTGAGAGAAGAAATCCTCGCGTCCATTCCTTGTAAAATATTTCTCAAGCGTTATTCGGTTTCAGTTGCATCTAAAGACACATACATTACGCAAATAAGTTTAGATAAGTTGAAAATCAGGAATAACAAAAAGACAAAGTCTCACCGTATCTCGTCGCTTCTTCTATAATCTCCTCTTTTTTGTTCGCTTAGTATTAAGCACTGTCAAATAGGAGACATCGTTGTAAGCTTCGCGAGCTGTCAAACCGACACCCATTGCTAATGCTCTTCAGCATACATAGTGGAATCTCTTATTGATAAAAGTACAATTTGAAGTTTAAAAGACGTCCTGATATTTTGAAAATCCACGCTTAAACGTAGACGAAATCATATTAAAGGGGAAGAGATAAACCCCTCACGTACGGCTTCCAAATCTCCCAACCACTCGCATTGGTTCATTAAGTTTTGCATCGACTAGATATTATGAGGTTTTAAACCTTGTACTAAAAATTTAACTCTGCTAAGTATTGCTATAGTGCGAATTTAATTCAGTGGCGTAAGGATCAGTACGAAGAACAAACGCCGGACGCTCGAAAATCTGGGTCGGTACCACGTACCGATGCCGGCCGTCAGAGGTTTACTAGCGTCTCAATACTCTTTAAGTTATATTTTATCTTATGTATAAAATTTTAACAATAAAATGAATAAATATTTATTATTATTTTCGGCGCTCCTTCGAGTGGAACCTGAGGCGGTTGCCTCGCTGCCTCACCTATTGTTATGGCCCTTTTTGTATAAAAATAAATATTCAGTGCCTCCGTGCGCGCTAAGGATACTCTATTTTCCAAAAATGTAAATAGAAAATATTTCCAAGAAATACTAGAAATCTACAATTATTACTTAGATAACGCACCATTTTTGTGTATTTTCCTTTAAGGTAGATCGTTGTGACAGGGAATCTCAATTGAGATAGCAGCTGCTATTAATTTCAACCAGTAACAAAATCCCTCTCTCTCCGACCACTGATTACACATCTGATGAAATGTCCCTGATTGGAACATGGGTGGCTCAACGAAATGTCATTACTCTAATGACAAAATTGAAGGATTTTGTGGAAAAGTAAAAACATGAGAGTTCTGTTTTGAAGAACTCCGATCGAAGTTATAAGAAATTTAGAATGGAAAATCTTAACCTCGTTCAAGTACTGAAATAGACTCCCCTTCATTCACTTTTCCACTTCTTGATGAATAAATATTTGACAGCCTCAGAATGTGGATCAGAGGTCATAAATACAAGCTGATTTAATGAGCTTCAAGCATATATTTTGAAATATTCAGCAAGTATTTCGAGAAATTCTCTTCCAATCGATGCAGTATTTAGTGAATGATGAAATATATGTATTGCCATAGTTGCAAATTAAGCCATTCTTTTGCTAGACTTTGTGAGTCTTTTCTTCTTTTAGCAACCCTTTTTCTGTTTTAGTGATTTCTCCTGCTCTATGAAACATTTCTATTATGTTGACTCTCTTGCACCTCCTACAAATATTGTATATTTGATTTATTTTAAGATTGAAAAAGCAGTACATTCAGTTGACAAAAAACATAATATTCCTGTTATACATATTATTAGTGGAATGTATGATCTTATGCTCCATTTGTAGAAGTGAATTTAAGATATTTTACTTTTTAATGCTTTAAAGCATTTTTAACTACTTTTCAGGGTGCATCTAGCAACATTATCAAAAGTAAATTGGTGTCTCTATTTCTGGGCTCCTGGATAGCCTAGTGGGTAACACATTCACCCATTCATTCCCCAGTTAAATTCCCATTGGGATCCTGCATGATTGAAATGACCCCAGCTGTCGAAGTACTTTAAAAATACTACTGCAATATATTTCCTCTAAGTTATCAAATACTCAAATCTTTGAAAACACCATTACAGTGAAGATCAAAGCTAATGCCGATGCACATTAAAAATTCATGAATCATAGAGAGTTCTTGAGTGTTTTTCTTTTCTTTAAAATTATGGGTTTAATTTAATTAGTGTTAGCAAGAGGTGCGCTACATGTGCTCTGGTATTCTTTTAAGTGGTCCTAGCAGAAGGATAACTTGTTAACCGTATCATGGATAAGGGTATATTAAATTGTGCATTGCCTATGGATGGTAAACATTACTGAAAGAGGCTTGCATAGCTCTTGAAAGAATGGGAATAGAGCATCCTGTGATCATTCATTGGGTTATACTGAGGGAGGGAAAAGTTATCACTTCTGTTTCCAGCAGGAGAATATTGTATGTTAACAGTACTTCATTCAGGTTATGATAACCACAGCACATCTTTGCATACATTGGTTCTCCATTAGTTTTAATGAAGTAATAAAAGTTAGAATTTTTCGTTGGTTCTGAACTGAATCGATATTTTATAAATATAGCATTTTTATTTGTAAGATAAAAGTTTATGAACAAATTTCTCACTACAGCACATTAACTTTCACATTCATTTCATTCAATTTCAATTCAATCAATTTTATAAGTTTTGTTATGAATTGTTAGTAGAAGATTTTTTAATTTGTTTAACCCTAAAATGTTACTTTATATTAGCTCAATGAAATATTTACAACTCTTGAATGAAAAATATCTCTCTATCATAGGTTTTCTGATACATGATACAAGTGTCTTCAGATATAAAAAAATTCTATTGTTCCCTTACAAAAACTGCTGATAACAAATTATGATGATACCTTATCATAATAATTTGGCTCCTACTGAAATACAATGTTAATTACATCTTCCCTTGCTGTAGAGATCCAAGTTAATTTGCTGAGCAACAAATATTTCATGTAAATTGAGAATTATTGCTGAACATGATGAGTTTTACAAATGATGCCTTAAAATAGTTAAATATTGATGACGAAGGATGGAGATCTTATCAATCAAAGTCACTGAAAGCATCATTTTTCTTTCCCTGAAAGAAGACAATTAAAATTAAATACATGTCAAGTGAATTATTAGAGATGTGTTCATTTATAGCTATAGATTATAATTTTACTTTTCTTCATTTAAAATGTAGTCTAACAATTGATTTTCTTTCATTTGCATTATTATGGCTGATAATTGTTTTTACAATCAAGTTTGAAAAGGGACTTCCTAAAATTTTAATTAAGAGTGAGAAGAAAAACATTTTAATTTGAAGGTTTGAATGTTGAATGATCAGTGCATACATCCAATCTCAGCCTTGGCAATCCTTACTTATGTTGGAATGTATAGAACCAGACATCAATTTTAAGTGGCACAAAATGGAATAAATTGTTTCTCTGAAGAGATCCCGGAGAAGGGTTATAATTTATGTTCATGTCATCCTAATTAAAAGAAATTTATATGGTTTAGCTTCCCTTTTCATGTTTGAATTCAATCTGATTTACTATGGAATGTCAATTGCAGTCTAAAATATCACCAGGAAGGAATAATTTGAAAACTTACCTATTTTTGGATCTGAGTCAGTTAAACCACAAAGCTCTTCACTTATTTCCCAAAATTTTTTTGCCTTTCCTGCATCTTTCACTCCTCGTGATAAGGTAGTTTCCTAGAAAGTTAGGGTAAAGCAGTATGTTTATTCACTTTTTATTTTGAAATGATAATTGCCTATGGATTTTATACTTCATAAAATAATTTAGGACTTTCTATATTTTTATTTTACTACCCAAAGTTTATGCAGAAAGATTTGATGTTTTCACAGGGAATGGTTCTCAAGAAATCATGTATGTACATACATTCAGGCTTATAAATTTACCATACAGTTTTAAACAAAAATTTTGGGCCTCAAGAAATCAATGTGGGTTATCAAGTGGGTAAGTTCGTTGGCTAATTCCAATGTTTCAGCAACGACCTCTGTTGCCATTTTCAAGGATGGAAATGGCAATTGAGGTTGTTGCTGACTCAAATGGAGAAGCCTAGCAAATCATCATTCAAAATAAGAAAATGATTACCTTGCAATCCATGAAATATTTCCCATTAATTCCTTCCACTTTATCAGAGACGGCCAAGTGTATTGAAGTCTGTGCCCCCTGGGTTGTTGTCTTGAAGAAAAGAAAATCATGTAGTACTTAATCAGAATGATAATTTTTTAAAAATACAATGGTCAAATGCTCAGTGTCCACATACCTTGAAAAATCCCTTTATAATCAAAAGAAGAGGTAAATACAATGGAAGAGGAACATTATTCCAAATGCCAGAATCAATCATTCCAGGATGCAAACAATTTGCTGTTATGCCTGAATAAAATCAAAGGTCTTTTAATATTCATACAGTAGTAAATAAAATACAATAACTTGTGATTAATTCTGTTGTCACTCATAAAATGTAAGATCCTAAGTATGAGTCATTTAAATCTTTGCTTTAAATGTTAACTCCATTGATTCATTTCTTTAGTGTGAAGTAAATCTGCAAATTTCTTCATTTTAAGAACTAGGTCATAAATCATGAGCCGTTTTTATTAGTATTTTCAAATTTTTGAGTTTAATTTAGCAAAAAGTTTCACTTTCAGTGAAGAGCAGTTGTGTACCCTCACTGGAATTAATAATGAAATTTATAACAAATACAATTTGAAAAATTGCTCAATTGGTGGATTTTTATAGCTCCGAGAAAATGACATCATTAAATACTACTTATGTTTCTACTTGTGATCCTATAATTGTTAATTTGATTGAAAGAGAATAGATGAACAAATTATGTTTACTTTCTGAATAGATATCCTACCATGGTTGGATACTAACCTGTGCCTTCCAGTCGAGAGGCAAGTTCTCTTGTGAACAAAATGTTTGCATACTTTGATACATAGTATAGGTATCCTGGCAAAGATGTAACAGGATTTGGATTTCGCAGATCAACATTTGCAAAACGATATAACTCAGATGCAACTACAACTATGCGACTTTTTTCTCGTTTCTTCAGTAAATCTAATTTTGGGTGTGAAAAAGATAAGATTAGAATCTATTGAGTTAAAATAATTTAAAATGAACATAGATGTGTGATTAGTAGTTTCAAATCTTATTTCATAGCATTCAAAGATTCATCATACTTTACCATTATGAGAATCAATAGTTGAAACCAACCAAACAAAATAGTAAGATCAAAAATATATTTATCCATTTAACAATGAGTGCATCTTCAAAAATCCTATATAAGTGAATTATGGTTCATAGCTTGATGCTAATAAATTATTCTCATTTACTTGCAGGAGTTAATACTTTACCTATAACTAAATGTGTCAATAGGAATGGACCATAATGATTAGTAGCCATTGTTGCTTCTAGACCCTCAGGAGTTACTATTTTGCGGAAGGTTTGTGCTGTCCCTGCATTGTGAATTAACACATCCAGATGGTCCTCGGCATCATGAAGTTCTTTTGCAAACTTTCTCACAGACTCCATCGAAGAAAGATCCAAGTTGTACAGAAATACTGACTGGTTTCCTGTTTCTTTGATTATTTCATCTGTGAAGAATATAGATGTGTTAGAAACTACTCGAACTAACCACAAATAAAAAAGAGAAGGTAAGTCACAAAGTGTCTCAACGTTTCATTATCCTACTCTACAAGACCAATGCAGAAACTTATACAGAAACCAAATTCTGCCTCCATTTGGATTCTTATATTTGAAATAGTCATATTTTTGGGTTAACTTTACTTTTCTTAAACATCTATGCATATAAAGAAAGAGAGTTGTATTACCTTGAGCTTTTTTGGCAGTCTCCATATTTCTGCATGCCATAATAACACGTGCACCTCGTCTAGCAAGGTCTCTGGCAGTTTCTTTGCCAATACCTAAAAAAAAGATTGATTTTGATTAAATTCTTTTGTTGTGGCCTCTGTTGAATCCAAGCATTCTCTCCTTAATGGAAAACGCACAGGTCGAGGGTGTAATTCCTCAATTTAAGACGCAAACTTATTTAAGTCCACGGAGGACTGTAGCGCCAGAGGAAGAAGAAGAAGAATATTTTTATCTATCTATATAATCTAGCAATGAGACGCACCGAAGCAAAGATGCACCCAAGTTTTGGAATGGGGAAAAAGTAATAGCGTGTAAGTAGGGCTCGTGCTATTCTTTGTGGTACGTACCCCAACACATCCGGACAGGCTTGAAATGGAACAAGCACTTTCGTTCTTAATAGCATTTGTGTCCTTCGATAATCCTATAATGAATCAAGGTGTCATAAGAGGCGTGCTCTTTATTTATCGTAACCTACAGGCATACCGACGTAGGGCAATGCTAGCGTTAATGATTGCTTATGAAAAGGACTTAAGCTGGAACGGAGAAAATTGAGTCATAGCTTCAAACGTTAAAAGTAACTAAAAGTTAAAGTAACTTTTCTCTGCGATACCAGCCTTACCATAATGCTACTTAGATTGCGAATCTTGGGCGCACTCAAATCTAAAACGCACCCGATTTTTGAAAGTCTGAAAACCCAAAAAATGGTGCGCCTTAGTTATATTCGAGAATATTCTGCAACTATTTTCCCTGAAATGAATTGTTGTATCAACCATTTTCTCATCCCATTCCTTCTTGGATTCAAACAAATCTGAAACAAGTAGTGAATCTTAATCATTCGACGAATAGGGATACGTTATATCCTAAATACACTTAAAATTCAAACTTGAAGCTTTATGTACGGCGAGATTTCAGGAGTTATTAAAGGCAGTGGCCCTCCGAAAAATGCTTATTTACCCATTTGATAACGTGCCCTTTCTTATCAAAACCTTTTTCTTGGAGGTTATACAATATATATTGTTACAAAATTATCGGGTATTAAACATTATAAATCAAGAAACGGCTGTACTCCTTTATCCAGTCCTATTGACGACATTCAATTATGATATCATCCGGGAAGTAAGGTTTCCCAATCAATGTGCCTCGGAAAAATCGTGTTCCATAGGTAAGTTTTTGCTGTGTGCAGAATCTACTACACTTAGATGCTGAACTTTACATTACTTAAGCGTTATTTTTTTTATGTATTTTCATCATATGATGGGATTTCTTTTCAAAGATATTGAAGTTTTGCACCAATTAATTGTCTGTATTTAAGTATAAAACGTATAGTTAGTTGTTTTGTAGAGAGAATAAGGTTGTGTATCAATCCTAGGGAGAATGTTGGATCTGACATGAGTACTGAGGACTATCCAACTTCCCAATCTCTTTTGATGGATGAACTGAGAGTTTTTCAAATGATCAATAATTCTTTCTGAGATTTAATAATACTACAACGGAGTTTCTTAGCATTCTCGAATGATTAATTTCATGCACAAGGAAGGTTTATCGATGGCAGTTTTTGAAAAGTGTACAGTATTTTCCCAAAAATCTAAGTATTCAGCATTCGGGTGACCTTGATTGGGAGAATTTCAAAGTAGATCTTGCTAAATTAAGCAAACCTGAGAGCTTTAAACTACTTCCATAGAATTAATTAGGTATTCCTACCATCATATAAATTATGAAGTTTCGTTCTTGATCAAATTAGTGAATTGGTGCCAAATTGAGTTTTATTTACACTATATAACTTACCTTGTTGTTTTCCTATGATTTTATAATGTGGTTTTCTATATATTTTTAAACAAACTACTATATTTTCTATTTTTATAAATACGTTAACAATTCTATGCATTTCTAATTAACGAATTTATATAATCTCGAAAGTGGGTTATGCCCGTAATAAAACAATATCATCATCATCATGGAGTGAAAACTGCAAAAAAATCAGTCTAGGTGTTGGTAAATCAAACTTTGCTTGTATTCGACCGAATGTTTTTCCTATTATTTATAAAAGGGTCATATATAGAATTTTTCTTAAATATGTCGCGGCGGAATGCAAGATATCTTGCAGCCATACACGTTAAAATCCAGGAACCGTAAGTTAAATGAGCCGTGAAGGATCGTTCACCCTTTTCTTCTCCCTGAAGCCTGCGAATCTCCAGCTACTTAAAAGGCTTAAAACTTGGTTTTATTTATTCTTAGTCAACTTCTTAAGAAGTTCTTTTTTCTAGTCTTGACGACTAAGAAACCGCAGCTCAAAAGTTACTCCAAGTAAAATTGCTTAAAACTTTCGATACAAAGGATCGAACTTCCACTACTTATATTGGTTGAATTTTATGAGGAACTCTATTGTATTCTAATGGATGCGTATCGTATAAAGGAAAAGAAACCGACGCAAATGAAGTTGAGCAAAGTGCAGCGGTTACTGGAGCGGATATAAGGTCATGAGCGCAGTCACAGCGCAGAACGAGGCTTATTTCTTACAGGAATGTATAAGCGATATTCTCTCGTAATGATTTCCGGTAATTCTCATTAAAATTAAAGAATATTTGTGGTACATTTATAAGATGAGTTAATTAAGAGAATGATTTACATGAAATGATTTACTGAAAGATTTCTAGTAATTTAGAAACTTTACAGCTATTTCCAGAATGAAAATTGGTCACGCAAGTTACACGTAGGCTCAAAATCGGAAAAGGTCTGCATCATTCCATGACAAAATGCTGCAACGTTTTATTTAACGGTACTTTTTATACTTTCCGACTTAAAAACTTTTACGAAGATAGGGGAGTCGCTCCTCTGTCTTTTAGCTTTCTGTTTCCCGTGTTTAGCCGCGTACACTTGAATTTTTACGCACATTTTGTCTCTTAGAGGTTTAAAAACACTCCTTATGTCGTATGTCAGCAGCCGGAACTCGCGTTTAGAGACAAACGGGAAGCTCTGGATTACCGATTTCCCAAAAATCAACTTAGTGGAGTGTTTCTGAACCCCTAATTCATTAACAGCCGAGTTCCTACTTTCTTTTCTTTGAACATTTTGTCACTCTTGAAGTTTTTAATACTATCGCCGTTTAGAAATCAAATGTAGCATCAGTCAATTAGCAATTAAATAAACAAAAACTTGATTCAGAAATTTAATTATTATAATTTTATTGCTATTAAAAATCATCAAAATTGAACAAATTTCGAAATTAAGGTAATTTTGTAATGTGCAAGGAGAAAATAGAGTAAATTTAAATTACTAAATTTAAAATTTTATTACACAGTTATCCCTTCTGTAGACAGAATTAGAAAAATGCTGTCTACAGAAAGAGAGGAAGGAATGCCCTTTCATTGAGAATATTGATGGAAACAAACAATGACAAAAACATCCCTCTTGCGCATGCCATCAAACCGTAATTAACTCCGTTCCGGTTTTTGCTCCGCCAGTTTCAATTTCAGTCACGAATTTGCTCCGGCAACCACCGTTGAACCGGTTATTTTTGCTCCCATCATTACGTGGTTTAATTGAAAGGCTCTTCATCCTTAAGTTTTAACTTAATAGTTATTTCTTTACAATTAACTCAATCATAAAATTCATTGTATGAAAGATGTGATCACAGCTCGACGTCAGCTACAGAAATACACATACATTGAAAATAGTGAATAGCAAGTCGCCATTTTACATTATTAGTGAAATTGCTGCTGTAATAAACTTGAATGCAAGCCAAAAATTTGAGTCGTATAAATAACGATTTCTGGTTTTGGTTCAATTTCAAGGATTTCAATTCTTCGGGTTCGTTTTTCACTCGGGCAGAAATGATTTTTTCTATCTTAACTTATGGATATTCTGCTATCACATCAAAATCATTCATTTCGTTCTGAATGTAATGTTCATATGCATAACACATATGTAACATAAAATGCATATGAAATACATCATTAAATGCGTATGATAAACTTGGAAATACTACGGCACGTAAAGAGCTTCCTTGTGGCACACCTCACGTGCCGCGGCACATCGATTGAGAAGCACGGCATTTCTACGATTCTTTCTAAGCCGATAAGTGTTAGCGTAATAACTTAGTTTCAGGTGATGAAATAACAAAAATTGCAAAAGAACTTTCAACGTGAAATGTTAGCTTGTTACTTCACCTTCGTCGATTTTCTCGGGGATTTCCGTATTGGTTTCACCTTCACCTAGCCTTCTCTCAGGTTGACCTCCACAAAAGAAAACCATGCATCTTTAAGCAACGTAACTAGTTATCCAGTATCTCTCGGAAAAAAGTAATCCAGACCTTTGGGTACCATTCAAGACTGGTACACCCCGCTTTGCGATAGGTTCGCAAAACGATAACATCAAATTACGTTGTAGTTCCTTCTTTAGGAGATAATGCTTCATATTACGACTCCTGGCTCGCATTGCGATATATTTCCGATAACGTGTACCTACTTTTGCGACAGGCAGTTACTCCGACAAAGTCTCGGCCCTAATAAATTATTAATTTTATCATGTATTTGTAAATTAAAGTATCCAAACCTCTAAAACCTTCATCTTTAAAGACTATCACAACTATTTTCCATCAAATACATACATGCATATGACTTGTAATGAATTACCGGCAATTATTATTATCTATTATTCTTGGAACGGATTATCATCGTAAAACGTCATCGCCTACTATGTATTCCATTACTTGTTCTTTTCAAGCGATTCTCTAACAACTTAAAAGTCAGTAAAGACGGTTTTATTAGTTAAAGTTTTATAAAGTAGGCATCAAATTGAAAAAAAACAATTGCTACCTTTGAGAATTTGTAACCTTTGAAGAATTTGGGATCATTTCTTTAATTCAGCGTCATATTTTCTATGAATAGCCATCGTGCTTACATATTTTTTCACGAGATAACACTTCGATGATAGATGTAATCAGAGCCGCGCCTTCATATGGGTGCAAGGGGTGCATCGCACCCGGGCGGCGGCATCTTAGGGGTGGCAACAGTAGTGTAGCTAACCATCATTATTATTAAAAAAACATTATTTGTTGTTTTCTTTGTGATAGACACGACTTATCTACGAAAGTATGGGGTGAAGTTAAGATTGGCAATCATGTAGAGTAAAGAATTAGGGATGACTCAAGACGAGAAGGGAATACTATGTTTGTTCTGTGGATTCAATCGATGTTATTTATGTTGCTATACAAACATTTTTATTTGAAACTTTCATATTAAGTAATGAAAAATAGATTTCATAAAAATCGTGTCGTTTTAAGTTACGCGCACTGCGATGACGATGTTAGTCGAAAGTACTGTGAGGTATTAACAATTTTCTATTCCGTATGCAGACTATTTACTCTGTCACCATACGGAATATGCATTATTAAGTGCTGCTGATGCTTTATATCCAATGTAAACTGGGGAACGAAGTCATAAACACTGGTTTTTCAAAGTCTTTCAAAATAAATCTAACCTGCAAATCAGGAAATGTGTGTTTTGGTATTTGACTTTAAGGGGCGGCAAATTATGTTTGTACCCGGGCGGCAAATAGGCCGGGCGCGGCTCTGGATGTATTAATATAATGTAATTCATTCACATTCATTCACTCTCTCTTCCAACTCGTTGAGAGCTTAAAAAGTTTGTCGATCTATTTCTTTAAGGGGCGGCAAATTATGTTTGTACCCGGGCGGCAGATAGGCCGGGCGCGGCTCTGCTTAGACCAAAAGACAAAGAGTTTTATTCGTATGAAATTAGTCAACATCCATTCCCTTACCCAGTATGAACGGGATTTTCTCAAAGATTGCCGATCCTAGTTGGCCACACAGACAGAATGGAAATTGGAGCAAATATAAGTGGAAGATCCCCGGAAATTCTTGGAATAGGAAACGTTTTAATTAAAGTATTATTGGGCCGGAAGGCGAAATGGAGCGTATTGATTTTTAATGGGAGGCCTTTTCGANAATGTCAACGTATAATTAATTTTTATTGTTGTTTATTTTCATTTAATTCAATTTCATAGATTGTTCCAATGTTGTTAATTGTTTGTTCCTTTGAATATTACCTTTAAACATTGTTTTTGACCTTTACTAAAATAACTATACACTATATAATAGCCTGTAATAATTGTTCAATCTACTTTAAGAGCTGTTTCATTTCTCAATATTCCCTAGTTTATTAATTAAAAGTAGAGAAAACTGACTTACCTCCATTGGCTCCGGTTATTAAAACCGTCTTTCCGTCCATTTTATTCTCACAGTCGCAATTTCCCATCGTGTACTTGCTGTAAATTACAATTGCTGCACATATGCAAAGAAGCGCGAAGCCAATGATCGCAACGGCACCCGCGGCGAGCCACAACGAGCAATGCACTCCGCCCCACACTGTAGCCAGCATGTCAAGCTCTGAGTAGTATCCTTCAGGTAGTAGGAAGTAAACGCTGACCTTGATCCACAACTTGCTCGCTCTCTTGTGTCTCCCTTACTTCACCTATTGCAGAGGAATGAATAAAATTCAAGTAAATCGAAAAGTTCCCAAAAACGGTCACTCATGAAGGTCAACGACTTCACGCTCTCATTGGGACGTGCATCGTCGGTCATTCCAGACAGGAGTTATAGGAAATCTAATTGGTGTCGCGAGGAGAAGCACACCTCAGCTCATAAAGGCGATATTAATGACGTTGCTCCCTGGTCATGCACTGAAGAGGATGCGGAATCGCTGACACTGACGGGTTAGAATGTTTACTTTGGCATTCATCAGGTCGTTAACCCTGCAAGGAATCATTTTCTCTCGTAGAAGTTGAGAAATCAACTCGAAAATTAAGCAGTTTATTTGAAACTAAGAAAGATTTCGGGTGCCCTGCCAATAAAAGTATTTCAGAAGAAAATAATGAATTAAGTGCACCCTGAAAACTACTTTATCAGTTGTTAAATTCAGTCATCGTTCTATTTGAAGTCGAATGAAATGAATTTTATATTTTAAACTTAATTTTTTTTCGATACTTTTGTCTTAATCTTAGAGATAGAGGTTTGTATCGAAGTATTATATACTTCAACAGTGAGTTAATTTAGTTTACAAATCAAATCAAAGTCAAAAGTAAATTTGCGTACTTATCGCCTTCAAGTTCGTCATGGAATTAATATTACTATATAAAAATTTACTGGGTAACATCAACGCGCGTATACACACATAGATTGGCCTGTTTTTCCTCTGCAATCAAGCGGATCTCTGAAGATAAACCTGTTATAGTGAAGGCATTAAGTCTTTCCGTCTGTCTTCGAAGCGCATTGAGAAATGGATTTAGATCAATACTAAATAACTTGTGAAAGTTCCCTTTCATTCTTTTAAAACTTTCTTGTGTCTGGAAGTTTGGCCAAAAGTTCTCCACAAAATTCTCTATTTCAACTAATAGATACTATCCATGATGACTGAACTTGAATTTGTCTCATATACATTTAAGTAGCGAGTGAATAAATGTTAACTTCCTCTTGAACTCTTCGTCCTAGTTAGTTGGTTACACACCGGGTAGTAAATCAGTTTTCATCGAAGAAACTTCAATTCCCCTCCAATTCTCTCATTTTAAAATAATATTAAATAGGTTACGCTAAGGATATTACGGCGATGTAAGCATTTCCTTTCAAAATATTAATTAAAATATCAAATCATAGCGAATGTCGTTCGTTTTGTGTCTACATATTAAAAGTGTTATGCCATCAGAATACGAACATCGTTAGAGCTACTCATATAATCAGAATCCGGTCATTGATTCTTTTCATCTTTCTGTGCGTAAAATGAATATTTAAGTGACCGACGAGAAATTCTCGAAAGGTGATAGAAGAATATTTTCTATAATTTATTTAACCTCAATTATTTTTTCTATCAAGGTTATGAGTTGACAAGTGTTTAAGAAAAACATCCGGAGTCATCGCGGGATTTTCAAATCTAGTTCATCTAAGTGGCACAGAAGGTGAAGAAGAGTGTTTCACTGTACCTTGCTTCGATGAAACCGCCGGCAAGCAGACTGGATCGCGACTGAACGACGCGACTTCGCTTTCACCACCTTTCAAGATGCTACTCACTCCTCTCTCCCTCCCTCTCTGCATTTCTCTCTTCCCCTCTCTCTTTTCGGCAAAAAGCTCCCAGCTTTCACCGCTACCTCAAATTACAGTAAGAATTCCCTATAATATTTGAGATGTCGCAGGTGAGAAAAAATTCGGCCGATAAACTACAGGGATTTGAGGAAATCAAAATTTATCTCTCTTCAAAAACCGACTATAACTGGGAAGCTTAGGATGGAATTAATAAACGTTAACCTTGATGCACAGGTTGTCTGAACCTCTGTATATTTATGTATTTATTGATGTATTGCTGCACCTTTAGAAGAGGCCTAGATTGCCTCTATCCAAATTGTCAAGATATATCACCTATGTAGTAATGAGAAGTAATTTACAATTTATTTACGTAAGAATTTAAAGGCAGTTCATAAATCGGCGAAAAATGTTTTCGCATGACATTGATAGCGCCGCAGAATTGATTACATTCCAGCAACTAGCATTCTTCGTTCCGAGTACCTCGTAGCGAGCACGAATCAATCCTCCTTCAAGCATGGGCATAGCCGCTGCGTTGCCAGTCATCTCTCACGCATTCCGCTCCGATGGATATTCAGTGAGTGGACAAGAAATTCAAAGCCAGATGAAGTTCATTTTTCTATTTCAGAATGCGGTCAACGGCCACCACCATTCATGGGAATATATGGCAATGCATCGCACTAGACTTCCGCCTTTCTGCATCGTATCTTACAATTAGAATGTTGCGAGTAAAATTGGTTTTAAAGCTAGGATATCGTAATACAAATTCATTCGATGACTTATCATCGATGCTACGTTTATCACAGGGTGTTTGCCTGTTCAGTAGTAGTATTGTTAAAAGTGCTTCACAGTTTGTGTCATTCCTCACGAAAACCCCCACCGGGAATCGAACCCGGAACCGCTTTCACTGAAGTCGAACGCGTTGCCCTCTTGGCTATCCGGGAGCCATCCTCATAACTAATTGTATTTGCTCTTCCATCTCTTTGGCCAAATTCATTTTTGTCTCATCATTTCTCCAGTTGCGTATTCGAATCCATCTAGGATGAAAATCGATCTTTAAATTTATCAACAGAGTATTTTATCAAAATACGATTCATTATACACTCAATTTTTGTAAATGCGAAGAAATTTAAGGAATGCTTAAGTATGCATGTAGAACCGTCAAGCATCAGTTCTCGGTCATTCAGTTATATTGAGGCGGCGTGTTCGACCGAGGCCCTTCAAAAAGAAAAAGATTACCATTCCAATTTCACGGTTCGATTTCCGCGATGCACGAAACAATATCCTCTATGAGAAATTTCACATGAACTGATTCGGGGAATAGAGTGAAGAGCCGAAAAAATACGACCCTTCACTCCATTTTGCTAATGACCACATACATTTATTTCCTCTATTGCAATGCCTTTGGGATGGCTGTAATTCTTATCGGAAAAAAGTTAATATCAGTCCCTGATATGAAAACCAAATGTAGTCATCAGCAATAGCAGATTTCTCTATTTGGGAGATTTTTAGACACTAGATCTAAATTTTGCCTATTATTTTTTTTGGCGGCTGATTTAAACTTTGAAAAAAATGTTACATTTTTTGTTTTCAAATGACAACTAAGCAAAAGCTTCATAGTTCAACACAATTAACGAAATTAATTTTGCAGGTCGTTGGTAGGACTCTCGCACATTGTAGTATAGCTGAAAGCAAGGTTGCAACCATTCTCGTCTCCGTGGTTGAGTACCTTGTTGAAGCTGAAGTACCTTGTATTCTTGGTCTTACAACTTTGGTTTTATTTTCCGCACAAAAAGTATAGGGAGGCAGGAATATGAATAGTAAGAGGGAAAAGCTACGGAATAGTGAACGTAGAGCGAAAACATTTATTGGATTCGGAAGAGTCCCGTTTGCTACGCTTCTGTGGTGTAAATGAGTTCCAAATCGTGAGGAAAGCCTTACGAGATATTATTATCACGAAAAGAAAGTCTATCGCATAGCCTTTCTTTCACCATTCAATGTACCGCACAATCAGAAGACAATGTGTGACACCAAACCAGTGGAGAAACCGATATAAAGGAAGAAACTCTTGAAATTATGAAGGGACGAGAATAGTCGAAGAAATGATCAGGAAACAATGACGTGACACTGACTTTCTCGAAAATAAATTGGTCTTTCAACGACAACCGTTTTTTCTTAGGTTGTGATTTCAAACCGTCATTGATGTAATAATTAGATCGGTCCCATAAAATGACGACCCAATGTACAATTATCATAAATTTGACAACGGTAAGACTGAATAAAATTGCGAAGGTTTATGGGACGGAGGATAAAGCTGTTGGGAGATGACTGTAAAATGTTTTTAATTTTTGGAGGGTTACGGAATTATTGCTGGAGACGCAAGGAGAAAAAACTGGACTATTCACGGGGGGAAACTGAATCTTGACGATTTTACTAAAATGTCTCGGATATATAACAAATTTGAATTTAAAATAACTGATGGAGTTACCTTACATTGTGAATCTGCATCTTCATTTAAATTACCATTAAATGTTCCTAGCTATCCATTTATTAGCTTGTGGGATAGCCTATAACTCTTGCTATCTTCTTGCTTTGTTCTTTCGCTCTCTATTGCCCGGCATTTATGATCAAACCTTTCTCCATTTCGTTCTTCCATGTGAAATTCGAAATCCTACTTTAATGCTTACGTTAAGTTTTTATTAAGAATGTAATAATTCCCTCATATTATCCTGCTGCTGGATAATGGAGTAGCAGAAGATCTTCTAAAAGAATTTCAAAATAAGTTAAAGGCTATGTTACATTTTCATGTTGCATTGCATGAAGCATGGCACTTTCAGTTAGGGACCTTGTTATGGCTAGACAATTTTCGAGCAAAGAAAGATGGACAATGGGTACTTTTTGTAAGTGAAAGGCAGTAGGATTTATGTGATAAGAACTAATAGGGGACTGATACACAAGCACATAGACCAACTTAGGGAATTTGAGGACTAGAAAGGGAATCACAAGAGTCAAGATCAAGAGTGGGGTCAAGTTGCGGGACTATCAGGAAATTATAGGTCTAGTACTCAATTGACTGAAAAAACAGCAGAGGGAGGTGAATAATCATGCAGCAGTGAGTGAAAATAACGCACAAATTTCTTTGATTACAAGTGACGACGATACGGACAACAATGAGCTAGTTGTTTCCATCAGGAACCGCGATGGAAACCACCCACTGCGTCATATTGGGATAAAGACACAGAGAAAAGAGATTAATGCTGAACGTATGGAGATGAAGATAAAAATTATGCAGTATATGAAGACATTTGTATATTTAGGTCTCGTATTTTACGATCTTGTATTTTTTTTTTCATTTTTACCTTTTATACACGATGCATTGCACTTAAAATTGTGAATTTTCATTGAAGTAATCTCTTGTTTATTCTGAAGATTTACATCCTTCTTCATTTCTATTGAAGTTTTCAATTTTTTTTTGTGCAGGAAGGAGGTGATGCTATGTTTTTATGTAGTGCTGCGGTTCTTAAACTTCAGTAGGCTATAATAGTAGGCTGACTCCCAAAATTGTGTGCTTTCACTTTTATACTGAGATTTGATTTAGCTTTAATATATTAGAGAGCATATACAATAAATTATGAAACGTTTACTAATACAATTCTTTCCGTTTAATTAATTCAATCGATGAACTCTAATGAGCGGACCCCTGGTGGACCGTAAAATGTGAATTTGAACCTGATATAAATATAAATGAGGTAGCTGAAACTTCTAACGTAATCCAACCACATTGCCTTCCTTAAAACATGTTTAACTTGAAGGAAATGCCTAAGATAATTTTTAGCTACCTCTGCGTGGTTACTTAGCTTCCCCTCTTGCCTTTAAAATTTAAAATTGAATTAGCTGGGGTAAAATACTTTTTTAACCCATGGTTTTGCATTGCCCATTGAGTAAACAATGATTTTGGACTTCATCATAACATCTTCGATATTATACCATTATTACACCAATCACTCAAAAATTCTGAGCAGTAGTCTTTAAAAATTAATTAATAAATTTAAATATGTTATAAGGCTTTTGAACCATTGATATGAAGAAATAAACCCTGTTGAATGGATGAAATCAAGTTTTCTTTCATTTTGCCGCTTTGGAAACGTAACCTAATCGATTATTGTTCAGTAAATGATAGCGTAATCGGGTAAGGGTTTGGAGGTTTTCAGTTCATACAAGATACCCATTACGTCTAAAACGGAAGCAAAATTACCTGAAGCTAAAAATGCTGGCTTGCTTCACTCCGGAGTCAATATATATGCCCACGTTGACAATTCTACTTCTCTTTTTTAAGTAGCTACTAGAGTCAGTCAACTTGCGTTGTATTGTGTCTGCGACACAGTGACACAGCGAATGGAAAGTATCAAACTCGACGTAAGTTCGCACTAGTTAACTTGTGTCGATGAATGGAAAGCACACATTTATTACACATTACAAAATATGTAATTTTGTAGGCAAACCATGTAATGTAAGTGTGACGCAATAGCACCGCACAACTGAGGGGGGTTGCATCAATAGATGCCAATTTAGCGATTTTGTCGCTATACCTAGAGACTTTCCTTTTTCTAGACACCTTTTTTGTTTTAGCGATTTCTCGCACTCTAAGGAATATGTTTCATTATATCGATCCTCCTTTGCCTTCTCTTAATGATGTGAAGTTTGTTTGCATGTTCACAAGCAGTGAAGCATGTTTTCTTGTTTTAAGATTAAATTAGCGTAACATTCAGTTGACGAAAGACTTGGTTCACATTTAATTTATGCACTGAATCTTCTTAAGTGATATTTCATATATTGTAGTGATTTTGAACTATTTTATTTTTTGATTACTTTTTCAGCGATATTTTTCTGAAATCAAAGACATTTTAAATACTTTTCTGCGTGAATCTAGCAACATTAAAAAAAACTAATTGGCATCTCTGGTTGTATACATTTCGCGCCAGAAAACTCAAAAATTACCGATAACGCATAGTCACAGCTACGGCCATCAGATCGCGCAGCACTCGCAGGGTGCAGACCGGTACCCCTACTTCCCCTAATAACTCGAAGAAACCGATTATATTTACACTGGAAATGTATCAGATTCTAAACTTGTCCTTGTTTAAAATATTCAAGTTAAAATTCTGATGATTCTGATCAAACAGTCGGTCGAGCTAAGCTTTCGATGTTATTTCACCAGAATTCTTTTAATAATTCACTCGATCAGTTTTTACGTTACAAGAAAATGCATTTACTCGTTTGTAATTTATAAATTGCATTAACGAATTCATGAAATAAATATAATTGATTATAATGATCACGCGCACAACATAATAATAACCGTAATGACTGTACTTTGGGACGGGCATATGATTATATTCAGGGAAAGACGTGATGCGACACAAGACTTTCCGAAGAATGCACTCTAGTGAACTATTTTTGGAACATGCGTAACTGCTAGACCTACTATTTTAATTGAAACATAGATGTTCACTGATTGCAAGTCCTTTTAGAGTAGTGCTGTCAGGGATTTTCGAATTTCTCGAAGTTAGTCAAATAATCAGATATTGTATTCCATGAACTTTTTTGTTCGTCGTTTCATTGTGTCGGCCTACTTACGAATCACTCTCCTAAGTTTCTAAGGCAATTCTTGTACTGGGTAGCGATACATTGAAATTAAAATTGAATTTAAATAATTATTTGAAAAACGGATGTCATCTCAACTAAAATACTCCCACAAACAAAACAAATTAAGATTATGATCAAAATATAATAATAAAAGACATAGATAATTCCCCGTAGTATAATCCAAATTTGAAATTCGATAGAACGCAAAATAATATCGATTAGATAATGTTTTTATTTGGTTTTTATAGTTTTTATATTTGAGGTTCGGCGATGAATCGGTGTTGAAGTAAAGCGCAGAAGATATGTTATTTCCCCTACGACTCTATGGTAAATTTATTTCGTCGAATTGCAACAGTGAGATTTTTTAAAGCTATTTTATGATAAGACAAATTATAATTATGAAACTCGATGTTGTTTTGGAGATTTTTTTACACTTACGTAGTACCGGTTACTATTCTGTGCCTTTCAGTTTTGGAAGTCATGAACAAGAAAGTGTAACTATTTAAGTGTTCCGATTCTTTATTTTCATAGGTTATTTATTTATCCTCGCTATCCAGCAGAGAAGCATTATGGCTTGGAGGTCTCATGGTAGAGACAATGCCGATTTAGTAAAAAATTTGAAACGTGAGTAATTACGTACCACGGCATTACATTATGCAGTAAATAAAGTTGCACAATTACACTAATAATTCCTTTCTTTCAGTGAATGGCATAATAAGAAGTAGCACTGTGGAAAATGCCATGCTTCAGGTTGACAGGGGAAAGTATTCGAAAAATAATCCATATATGGATGCTCCTCAAAGTATAGGGTATGGAGTTACAATCAGTGCCCCTCACATGGTAAGTAGTCATTGATTTGAGTAAAATATCGTTTTTTTAAGATAATGATTACGTTCCTTCTCGATTTTAGTAAAGATCCGTTGACCTCTTCCTATATGTTGCTTCCCAATTGAAATTTTGTAAATTCACTATTCATTTATAATTCCTTCCACTAAGGGAAAGCCTTTAAGGTGGATGATTTTTCTGATTTTTAATTTATACCAAAGTAGTTGCAAGAGTAGTCATCAAAGCCTCATTTTGACCATTTGGCCGCAAAACCTTATGCGGTTCCAAATTTCAGGGGCTATATTTCTCACGTTAGAAATGTCAGTTAAATTAAAACACTGCCCGATTCTGTCTCGCAAACACAGTGGCAGTTGCAGCATACTATCCTCTTAGGTTGTTGTTAGATTTCAAGTTCTTTTAGAGTCATCCATGATTATTGCTGCAGTTTGTGTTTAAAATTCTTCCATAAACGATTGAAATCAAGTTACACTTTATAAGCTTTCGAATTTTATTTATATTGACATTATGGTAGAATGAAGCATGAATAGAGGAATGCTAAATGAAGAAGATTGATCTTTGATTGTTTTTTCCTTAGTTCTCCAGTAAATACTTCTGAAGAATGGTGGAACTTTAGGCAGTTCATAATAGCTTAATTTGTTTAAATTGGTGTTAATTCCAGGAACAGAATAGAAATAGTATTTAAAAGAAGTGAAGTAAAATGCTTATTTTCTTTACGTACCAGTAATATGGCATTTCATCTCCTATGTGATGAGTATCTTGCTATCTGGGCTGTTTTTACCTACTGTTTCTTGTTTTATCTTTCTAGCATGCTCATGCATTAGAGCTTATGAAAGACCAGCTAGTTGAAGGTTCCAAGGCATTGGATGTTGGATCTGGCAGTGGATATCTTACTGTTTGTATGGCATTAATGGTAAGGTATTTTTATTGTTCCTTTTTTTCCTTTCTTCATCTTTATAATTCTGTTATGTAGATTGCTTTAGTAAGTGCACTGCCATAGAAGATCTTAAGGCTTGAATTATAACTCTTATTTAACTTTTTATTACTATTTTGATTAATCACTTATTGAAGAGGATAATTGTGATATTTCTTGTGGGGCAGATTATGTAGTCCAGAATCACTGCTTTACAACTTGTGAGATGTAATACCATCTTTTGTCATGGAGTTAAGATGTGAACATCAACTCACTGTCAGTACTCTTGTTTCAGGTTATTGCATTAATTATTGATTATCCTAAAATCAATGGAAAATATTCCCATCCAAAGAAATTCGAAAAAGAATGAAAAGTTTCCTCTGCCATCTGTCCCAATTGATTTGGGAATCAGTAGAAATTAGATCAGATAATCAATAATAAGGTTTTAGATAATCCAGTGTATGCTATGGATTGCTTTCATTTCACTCTAGTGTCTGTAAGTCTTAAATACTGAAATATGGTCACTCCGTTCAAAATGGCCTTTATTTCTCATAAATTTTCTCTAAAGAAACATTATTTTCTTCACTTTTGTCATAAAGAATTCAAAAGCTGATGAAAATAGATGTTTAAGTATGTTTAGACAAACTTTGGATTCTCTCCTAGACGACTTGAAAATTTTAAAATTGCATAATTGTTATTGGTGGAACTTTTTTATTTTTAAATGTATCAGCAATCATCTCTGTATAGATTTTTTCTATATTATTTTCTTCTCTTTTTGTCTGACTGTGTGTACTGATTTTATTCCAAGCATCTTTGAATGACTATCCTATTTATTTATTTTATTTGACTGGTTGTTTGTTGCTTTGATAAGAATGAAAACATAAGATGATTGAAGAAGCATCTGAATTTCAAAATACTTAATTGTTTCCCAATATTTCAAAGCAAGTTTTGTTTATAATGCAAATGTTTTTCAAATAGTTTGGCTGGTGTGGGTACCTTTTTTCATCAGTGCAGTAGTCCATCTTTGAATGACATTTTCCTTATATTCCAATATACTTATCGTATACCAGAATTGTACATAGAAATATTGATTTAATTGCTAAAGATGCTAAATGAAAATCTTTTCTTCTTATTGTAACTTTACTTAAGGCTCAAGGGGCAATCACAAGCCCTTGTTCATAGTCTGTTGCTGAGGGGTTTCTGCTGAAGAGGGGTGTTTTTAAACTCACATTATTTCAATAAATTTATCAGCTAGAAGGGTAAACAATATCAATATAATTCCAAGTAAATTTACATACTTGATTAAATTTACATACTTGAACATGTAGATGTATTTAATCAAAACACAAAATTAATTACAAGGAAGAATATTGCAAATTGTTCATAATTTGAATGAAATTTGTTTCAGGCTTATGTTCTCTCAGGATATGATTACTCTCCAAAAGTAAATTTTTCCCTATTAATCCTTCCCTATACTATAATTTTCACTTTAACTTTAACAAACCAATTAAATACTGGCACCTAAAGTGAACATTAGTTAAAGCCCGTTTTAATTAATGGCAAAATTTATGGTATCTAGTCATTTCCTCACAGTTTGACTTTTTTTTTAATCTAGAATTTGATTCTGTGAAGCTAATGATAGTTGCTACCATTGATTATGTTAAATAGGTGGAATTTACTGAAGGAGAGTAAGATAGTTGATTCCTTGTTATCTCTTATAAAACATTGTTGTTTCATTGAATGTAGGTTGTCTCATTTGCTCTAAGATTCAGCATGATAACAAATCAGAAGTCTGTAAGTACATCAATTACTGAATGTTTATTCTTGTGCAACATGTATTGGTATATTACACCCACCATAATCTTTGGAAGGAAATTTTGGTAAAAAAATGAAATTTAATGTAAAAGGATTGGAGCCCATAACTTTTTTCATAATACACAAATAAAATAGTGGTGTACACATACAATGCATAGGATTTTAGTCCTACATTTTTGGAAAAAGGATGTGATGTATGCCCATAAATAAAGTATATTCTTTAGCTCATATCATTTTATTTTATATTTCATCACATCATATGTATATTTATGTTTCCAGACCGGAGAGAGTGGGAAGGCAGTCGGAATTGATCACATACCTGAATTGGTGGAGTTCTCTCGAAATAATGTTAGGAATGATAAGCCTGAACTGTTAACTAGTGAAAGGGTGAAATTTATAGGTAAGTTGCCACTGCATAATAATGGATTAAGAACTTAACTCAATATATTTAATGTTAGATGGATCCCATTCTTCTTATGAAAGGTTTTCTAAGTAAATAAGTGCTGTTGACACAAGCCATTTTTTTTTTTTTTGATGAAAATAGTGTTATAGCTCTGAGAGAACTCAGATGCTGTAGTCTGATGTATCAGTATATGTAGTATGTATAATTAAATCTTTAATTTGAATGCAGCATATTTGTGTATGAATGAAGTGGGTGGTTTTTGTTGCCAGCATAAGCCTTAGCAAATCATCGTGCTTTCTATCAACTCATAATTGATGGTTTTGTACAAAATGAATTAGTATAATACCCTTTTATAATTGGACCTGGTTGCCATTTTGAAAGACAATGAAATTTATTTTAAATTCTTTTTTATTAATTCTACCATGTTAGCACATTGCCAAAAGAGTGATATAACTTAACAGTTAGCTTAGCTCTTAAGCTGAGTAATTAATTGTAAACTATTTGCTTTGGATTTAGCCTTTTTTTACTTTCCAGAAAAGGTATTTCTGTATGGTTATGCTTTCTTACTTATATGAAAAAAGCCATACTAAAATGTTCTAGGCTTGTATTTCCTTTTTTCTTCAATATCTCATATGTGTGTATAGTTTTGATTTTTAATCCTTTAGCTGTGAGAAAAACTTGTTTCTACATTTGACAGAAAAGTAATGGGTACTAGAGGTGCAGGCAAGTCCTAGCAGGTAGTTATCCCTTATAATCTGGATCGACCTTTTTCCTATGGGTGCGGTCAGGGGTTATTGTTTAGAAATTATGGTTGGTATCATATATAATATATTTAATAAGAAATTTTTTTAAATAAGCAGTCCGAATTTACTTTCCTTGCACTTTGCTGATCATTTTGATACCAAACACTACGCAGATATCTTGATTTTTATCAATTATTATCCGCTATTCAGAAATCGAAGATTTGGGTTTCCCCTGAGGTGCAAAATCCCTTGCATTTTCTCAATCTAGAACAATACAGAAGAGTGAGCCTTTGGGTGTCTCATTGAGAGGTAGGGCCATAAAATTGAGAAAGGACAAGCACGGGGAAGAAAGAGCAGGTAAAACGTAGAAATAGGTTTTTCCCGCAACCCTCTTAGAAGAACGTAGAAGTACGTTTCCCGCAGCTGAAGGGTTAATAATTATTTCTCACGAACACAAAAAGCAGTTACCTAATCGGAAAAAAACCGGCTATCCGGGATTCAAACCCGAGATCATGGCGTTGGAGCTCTAGTACGCTAACCACTCTGCTACTGCAGTCGACATTTAAAATAATAGTACTATGAGTCTTGCATTTTCAACAATCTTGATTTTCTCTATGAGGAGCGACAAGGAATCTGTTCAATGCTGTTCTCTTTTCTCACTTCATCTAAATATCTGTAAATTATCCGTACCATTATTGTTATTGAGATACCAAGCCTATGATCCTCAACCTAACTCCCTTGTTCTGACTTCTTCCTGTATATTCAAGAGATCTTTAATGAAGATGTCATCGTTGTCCTCTTTCTTCTCCCTCGTTTTTTAAGTAGCTATCTGAATATATCTAGTGTCCTTCATCTCGCTATCACACAGTGAAGATATTTCTCTCGATACTATACGTTTTACTTTTTAAATTATTCAATGTTTAATATTTTTTCTGGAGTTTAAGTTCGTTTTACGTTTTTAAAAGCTAGGTGCACGATTAAAATTCATCGAACGGAGCGATTAATTTGCGGGAATTAGCGTCGGTTGATCGCAACGCAAGAATGCCGATTATGGCTCCATCTGCTGGGAAACAATCCCGATGCGTGCATCGATTCATCAATCAGTTGCCCGGTTTGATTCATAGCGCAGCTCCGCGGCAGGTGACCGCGATTATAACTTAGGGAAGACCTTTCCCATCGGATTCCCGTTCGGACCACAGCAGCGAAAGAGTGAAATATGAGGAAGAGAAAGTGATGGAGAAGCGTGCTTTTTGAAGACGAGGTCACTTGCTGTTAACGTTATCGTTGACGTTAACGTTAGAGTTAACGTTGCGTTATGAACCGAAGAAGCAACGTACAAGCGCGTCTGCTACAAATCATTTGCGCCCTTGAAAATTGGGCATTCTTTCTCTTGNTTTAGGTATGGTGTCTTTGATGCATTCCTGTTCTTTCCTGTGCATATTTTTACTGAATTTGAAACAATTGCAGTGAGAAACTATTTAAGTAGTTGGCATGATGGAAGGATATTGTCAGGCATCTGTAGGCTTTGTCACCAATCCTTCTTGTTGCAATATCACTACTGCTATAAAAAAAATCACATAATTTAAACTATGGAAAATTGAATTTAATAAGAAGTCAAGATAAATATGCATCATATTGCATGTGTCATGCAAACTTGTTATATGCTTCAATCTGCTAGTAAGTTAGATCTTGCTTCAAGCCCATATCACATCCAAAGTTTTCTCTTCCATGCATACCTATGATCTTCTATAATTCCTAGTGTAAATAATGTGTAAAGAAACTTCATTTAAGACATTACTGAATGTTATGGTGATTTACATTTTTCAAGTCATTCATAGTTAATATCTCTTTCACAAAACATCAAATTTTCTCTTTACATTTTCTGGAGTCTAAAGGAACTTGAGAGTAGTGGTGCTTAAGGAGTGCTTTTTGCCCAACATTTCTGTTATTTTTATTGTCATCAAATTTTTGCAAAAAGACAGTTTTAGGGCATTACTTGGAAAACAAAAAATTTATGATTTAGTCGGAAAGTTCTTATAACAATCAAGAAATTTATTATATGCCTGTATATTGATAAAATTTTCATAGAATTGTTGAAGATATGGATGAAAATTTCCATTTATTTTTTATTTTGCATTTATAACATACAGTTGGCATCTTATACTTATGAATTCAGCCTTTCAGTGCCAGCCTCCATCACCTGCTATACATTGAAAATGTAGCTCTTTCTAGATGGAAATATAGATGTTTAAATAAGATTTACAGAAAATATATCAATTTTCAAAATATATATTCTCTAAACCCAAGCGATTGTTTCTCCATGGATGTTTCCTTAGCTATTATATTTAAGGAAAAAAATTATGCTCATTAATTAATTAAATTATTGACTTATAAAAATCAGTGTATGAAACACAAAATGTTTGTCTTGGTTGATTGTTTGGAAGAATGACATATACTTGGTATGTTTAGCTTTCATTAAAAAAAATTATGTGCTTGAATACAAGATTTTAAATTATATGTTGAGATACAAGCTCTTTTAAAGTAGTCCTTAAGAATTTCAATTGCAGCTTTAGATTACTTAATAAAAGCATAACTTTTATTGTGTATACTTATCTAAATTGCAGTTAGTTAACCAGTTGAAACCTGGAGGCCGTATGATAATCCCAGTTGGGCCAGAAGGAGGAAATCAGCAATTAGAACAAATTGATAAAGATGCTGATGGAAAAGTTACTCGGACATCATTGATGGGAGTGGTCTACGTCCCTTTAACTGACAAGGATGCGCAATGGCCTGGCAGGTGGAATTAATGGCACCAAAGACTTTACTATAGTTCTGTATCATCCAAACAGCAAGATATATGCAAAGCTTTTCCATAACCCTCTTGCCTTTGATTTGCCTCATTCTTGAGCCTTTCTATTGCTGTTACAGGGTGCAAACTATTGAGGATGGATTGGGTCTGTGCGTCCTATCCTCTTAATTTGCCTAAGTTATTGAGTGACTCTAAATTGTTGCATAATCCTCATGATTTTTTACTTTGTTTTTAACTAAATGATTATTTGTCAATCATTGTATCAAATCTAGTTTTCAGCCATTTGAACAAGGAATGATTTGTAAAAAGGTGATTATCTGAAAGTAATTCAATACATTTGCTTTGGCAAAGTAATTGGTTCTTCTTCATTTCATTCTAAAAGTCATTGTAAGTTTAGTCTTTAATATCTACATGAAAACATAAGGTTGATTTAAAGCATGATAAGTTCCAATGGCAATAAAATTCAATTATAACAGATGTGTGATAAAAATTTAACATTTCCCAGCTTTTTATAAGGGTAAGCAAATTCTTCGGTTCTAGCAGAGTTTGCTCTTTCATATCAGTTTACAGAATATTTCATTCTCTACATTTTTAAATGAATACTTTCTATTTTTAGAGTACATGTTATTTACAGTCGTCAATCATAGTTATTGTTTTCATTGTTCGGCTATTGATTGGTAGTGTGGAGGCATTGTCAATTTTGCTGCAGAAATTAGGTTGGCAAAATTATATGTGTATTATATAGTTCATTATGGTTTTAGGTATGGTGTCTTTGATGCATTCCTGTTCTTTCCTGTGCATATTTTTACTGAATTTGAAACAATTGCAGTGAGAAACTATTTAAGTAGTTGGCATGATGGAAGGATATTGTCAGGCATCTGTAGGCTTTGTCACCAATCCTTCTTGTTGCAATATCACTACTGCTATAAAAAAGAGTTATCACATAATTTAAACTATGGAAATGTAAAGGAATTGCTCTGGAAAATAATTATGGACATCTCTATTATTTAATCACAGGAATAAGAGGAACATATTTTGTAGCGTATCTATTTTCTTTGAGAGAACCTAAAATGTTTTTTATAATAGTAGATGTACTATTCAAAATTCAGAACTTAATAATCTGTTGATTTCCAACTCAAATTATGCTAATTGTGATCATGATTTTGTTTTTCAAGAAAATTAGAATTTAAATCTATGAAGGTTAATTTATTCCACTTTTTTTTTAGTTGGCAAGGTTTTTAAGGAAACCCTCATCCACAGAGAACCCAGTCATAAGAACCACCAAATCTTCAAATTAGCTGAGAAAATAAGCTGTAAATTTGTAATTACAAGGTTATCCTAACAATACATATCTTGCATTTTCAATTGCCACAACAGATGCTCAACAGTTCTTTGTTTCATCAGAGTTTCTGCGTTTGCTAGTTTTGCGTATGGCCTCTTTAAGGCTTGATAATTGATAGTATAATTATAAATTTATAGAAAATACTCGTCTGTTCTGACCATGCTATGGCAAGATTTGTCAGTCCTAAGAATAAGATGGTGCAGCAGAATTTAATATCTCTAAATGTAATATTTATCACTTTGATGTAGCAAATCTTCTGGTCTTTAGTTTTTGCCTTTTTCTTAAATGTGTAACTATAAATTGAGAGATAATGCTTGATAGATCTTTATTCCACTGAAATGATTACAAACTTTTTGGGGAGTAGAAATCTACTTCTACCTTAAGATTGGCTAAGGAAGGCATCTATTTGACTTTTTATTAAACATAAACTTACTATCCCTATCCTAAGCATAAAAAACATGATTATTGCATGTCAGTTTTTATGTATACCTTTTTCTTATTCTGTTAACATCTGTAAGCCAATTAACCAGTTTACTTTTGACTATTTATATACATGACAGGATTATATCTTATAAATTTATATGATGCCATCCTATTGAGTATAGAAATTTTAGGAGTATCTTAATAGAATATTTTCCTAATATGTGAAGAACTTGCTACACTGCCCTGAAGTATTTATCCAAGTTTTGGGGAACACTTGAAGAGCTTCTCTTTTATGTGATTTATCTATTCAAAAACTCATTTGCAAAGACTATTTTTGTTAAAAGTTGTTACAGTTATATAGAGTACATGTTGTAGACTGTTCATGTATCAATAAACTTATTTTATATAATTGTGGTCAATCAATGAAAGCCAATCCATGTGCAAATGTTGCCAGTTCATTATTGAATTTTTCCATAAACTCTAAAAAGTAGATGTTAGTACTAGAGTAATGAAAATTGTGGTATTATAGAGGGAAGTTACTTTATACAGTTGTACCAAAATATTCATTGGTTTATCAAAGAAATACAGTCTAAGACAAATTTATTTCTTATCGATTATCAAAAATTCTTACAGAATCTGAGTAGTTTGCTTTGTAAAAAACTGTCTGAACTTTTAATGGATTGTATGTGTAGTAATCAGAGTATGCATAATTATTTGGAACAATTAAGAAAACAGTATATGACTGTGATATTGGCTTGAATACTGAAAATCTATGGTAATAGTTAAAAGAAATTTATGGTTAAAACCTGCAAAGAAAAACTAGGCTAATAATTTAAGTATAACCTATGTTAACTTTACATGATCTTCATGGAAGTAATAAACTCAAATTTTGATGCAAAAGTTTCATGCATGCATGCTAATTTGTTTTCTGATTGGCCCTGTTTATTTCTCTGCAAAACCTAAGCACCGTTACTCACCTGTCCATACCAATAATCAGTAATTAATGGCAAAACAACTTTGATTGAAGAAGAAGAAATATATTGTAAACTTTCGTCATCAGAAATGTTTTGGAAAAGATATTGAAAGATATATTTTTTATATTTATCAAAGTTAATACATTCTTAGAGTCTTTATGTATGGTTAAAATCTCCTATTTGCAGTTTATCAGATTTTGATCATTCTCTAAAGCTTCCCAAAATATGCTTTGTCTAGTCAAATTCTATTTAACCTGATTTATCACACATTGAAGAGGTGTTATTCTGATGCTTATTTTTTTTCACCACATCACCATGCCATATTTGTTGATATTCTTTTTATTTCGTTTGAAAGGTCCTTATTCAAATTTTTGAAACATTATTGGGGAAAATTTTTCAGTAGAAAGAGTAAAAACTCAGAATTCCAAAATTTTTAGCTCTAGGTGATACCATCTTCATGTGAATTGAAAATTTTTTAGTTAAGAACAGTGAACTCAAGAGAAAAATAAATCCTGGGAATATTTTTAATGAGTAATTATTGCTAATGATAATAATGATGACTTCATTAGGCAACTTTTAGTCTTTAGAGACCACTCTTACAATTAACAATCAAAACAAACAGGGCCCTGGCATTCTATGCCAACACGGTAACCATTATTCCACCAATGCTGGTAGAAACTAGGCAAAACTTTTCAGTCATCTATTTAATGAAGTAATTAAAATAATTTTCAGTATTGTTTAATATTAAACTATAATTGTAAATGGTGGATGTGAAAATCAAAGCTAAGAAGGGCATGAAAAATTGACTGAAAACTAAAATACACTGAAGCAAGCTCTTCAGTGCATCAATTCCAGAAAATTCCCATAAGATGTGTATTCAATCATTGTTTTTCAACATAGCAATACTGAGATAAAAGTTTTGGATTTGGATTGAGGAATGAATTTACTTGAAATATGTTTATCAATGTATTTTTATTATTTTTGCAGGCAACCTCAAATAATAATCAAAAAATTGATGTTCCTATTATTTGTTTAGGTTATAAATGATGCTATAGATATTTTGATTTACCTCTTCTATTTTATTCTTTTGGAGGGAAGTTATTGCAGAATTTTTTAAAAGAATGATTTTTCTTTTGAGTTTATGAAATGAAAGATATGGTGTAAGATATATATTAAGGCACATTTAGGAATGCACCTTTAAACCTAGGTATAAATGGAAAAAAACAGTGATGTGGCTATAACATGAACCTGTCCTCCACTTTTAAGGCTGTTGCTCTTACCTCTAGGCTGTCAGTCTCTTTCCATTTTCAGGATATATTGTTAGTGAGAGGTGGGATTTTCTTTTTGTGAGCCTCTTGAATGACACCTGTTGGGCAGTTGTGGAAGTTGTGGCAGAAAGTGGAAGTTCTGAGTTTAAGTCCCAGTTTCATTGACTTCATCTCTTTAATCTCCAAATGAAAAATATTCTTGATTCCCATTTTTATTATGTAAATGGCAAACATTAGATCTATTTAAGCAAGAGAAATGTCAAGCATCTGGCAGGAAAGAGATGAACGATGCAGATATGTACTTGGGTAACATCAAGACCTAACCACATAATGAAAGAGCAACAAGAACAACTTATTACCTCAGGATTTAATACATACGAACTAGGTTTCAATGCGTAGCATCATCATCAGGTGAACAATAAGAACAACTTATTCACGTTACCACAGGAAATACATACAAACTAGGTTTTGATGTGTAGCGTAGCATTTTCCTCTCATCATGAAGAGCTACTAAAAAGTTGAGTAAAATTATAATTAGTTTTTAAACAATATAATCGTGTACTTTTGAGCATATCTCTTGTGTAGTTAATCAATTCTTCAAGCACTATTGATACTTTATATGATAGTAAATCACCAGAAGATATTGCAGATGGGTAGCATCAAAGAGATAAGTCTATGAAAATACTCTTCACTACACTTTGTAATCATTATTGAGAAATGGTAATTACTAATTTCATGCATAAAGCTTGAGAATTTTTAACATTTTAAAACTATCAATTTAATGAAGTAATTGTTTTTTGATATTTTAATTATCTTTGAGTGGTTAAATTTGATGCCTCAGAAGATTTATATTATGAGAAGAAAGAAGTATATGAACAATCATTGATGTTTAAAAAGTGTGTACAATGCTTAATTCCTTTTTGATCCAGCTAGGAGTTTCTTGTTTCACAATTTACTTTCCCAAACATAACAAAGTAAACTCTAGGACATTGATCAGTACAGTTTTTTAAGTGTTTAGTATATGTAAGCTTGGAATTGGGTTTAAAATTTAATTTTGAAGGCTGGAATTCATAATTTGCTTTAATCTTATAAAGTTAACTGCAAAATAGTTCAGTGTAAAAGAAATTCTAGCTTTTTTTGCATTTTTTTCTGGCTGTTAAAATTATTTATGTGCTTAGGAAACAGAGATAGAATGAATGAGAAACATAAGTAAACTGTAGCATTCAAATGAAGATTTACTGAGTGGTAAAATACAGTCATTATTTTATAACAAATCATACCATCATCTATGAGGTTCCATTCACACTGAGAGAGAGAATTATAAGCTTTAGAATGAGTGAAAAAAATCTATATTTACTAACCATCCATTATTTTTGTAATGGTTTTTCCATGTTTGTAACTGAGAAATACTGAATTGACCTCTTCATATGTTATTGAGTGATAACTTGGTAAAAAATAAGATTGATTTTTGCTATAAAGGGTAATTTGATAGGAAAGAAGTTATAGCATAATATTTCTGTCTGAACTGGGTAGTAGTAGTATTATTGAAAGTACTTTGACAGCTTAGGTCATTTCGCATGTAGGCCCCCACCGGGAATCAAACCCGGGACTGCTTTCACCGAAGTCAAACGCGTTGCCCACTTGGCTATCCGGGAGCCCTGTCTGAACTGGGATAAATTAAATCTTAACATATACATGTTTACCAATTCCATTATTAAATTAAGCTTTTTTTCATTCTCCACATTTGTTATTCTGTGATGGGAGTTATTGTTGATTCCTCTGTACAACTTTGTTGAAATATTTTTATAGAATTGAAATTTCAGTCTTGATAAGAAGATATCGGTTACACAATGCCAAATACTAATTCTCTGAATTTGAACTCAACTTTGAAATAGGATAAAATGAAGACTAAGATAAACACAATAATTATTCTCTAGTTGGTTAAATCATGTAACAATTGGTTAAAAAATGGCAAGTTGAGGGTTATGGAAAATTGTTTCATAAATAGTCCTTCATTAATTAAGATAGGCTTTGTTTTTATTTCAATTTTAAATTAAAAGATAGAAAAATTATGTTTCATGTCTATAAAAGCTTGGAGAGGTTTTATTTTGAAACATTTTTGTCATTATCAAGCACCCACCATAAATCTTAAAATGGTTTCTAAATTCTTATATTATCAACTTGATTCTAATAAATTGAAATTATGTTTTAAAGCCCTAAAATTAATACATGTGCAGCATTACTATTTTATAAAAGCAAACTTTCTGCTTAAAACATCATAAGGTTGCACCTGCCTACTCACATTGTTTACATATATTTTCAGCCCATTTTTCTGTGATTTTTTTAAGTTTGAGTATTTTAATAGTAATTTCCTTCCCTAAGGAGACCCAATAATGTTGAATAACCTCTGTGTTATAAATGATTGCATGGGAATAATTTTTTTGGAATACATTTGTTAGTTGTAGATCATTTAGGTTGCAGCCGAGAACAAAGAAATTTTGAAAGCATTTAATTTGTGGAATATACCTGTAAATTTTTGTCTTTTTATGGTATCATCATATTCAGGGATTAAAATTTTAGCTCATATTTGAATGATATTTGAGAGATTCTTATATGTCACTTTTTCTTTTCAGAATTGAGCTTTGAGCACCAATTTCTTTCTTAAAACAAGGATTTACTAATAATATGTTATTTGGCTGAATCCTGGCTTTCTACCACTTGCTTCAGGTGCTGTGATATTGTGTGATTCCTAATTAACCAGTCCACAATAGTTTAGAAAGATGGATCCAAGCATAACTGGCCATGTTTCCCATTGGTTATCAATGCTTTCTGAGCTTAAACTATTTTATGAAACTCTATGACATCTCCCTCCGCAGACTGCTGAAAAGGGCAATGAGGAGAAGAAGAATTCATCTCTTGTTATGCAAGACTTCGCAACAAGGGAACAAAATGCAGGAAAACAATCAAAAATAGAATGACTTAATGAAATATTCATATGAGCTCTTATTAAAATGAAACAATAACCTATATCTTTTAAAACATCTTTCTATCTGATGAGGATTTCATGTAGCCCAGTTTATGGATGCTTTAGAATTTGATAAATCTGTGAAATTATCTAAATAATCTAAAATCAACTCTATTATCAAAATGTGGTCCTATATTTGCCAGAATTGGTTATGTGAAATTGAATTGCCACCATTATTGTTTAAAATCATGCTTGGATTGGAATATGTCATTCCATTGAGTACAAGTAAGGTATTTTATGTTCTAAGATGTATCTATAATAAAACAAAGTATCTTTTCTGAGAGAAAAATATACAGGTTGTAGTATTTTAAAACTTCTTTGTTAAGGAAGGTAAATGGTGTGATATTCAAACAATTGTAATTGGATAGTTCAGCCATGTGGAGAATGATCTTTGTGGAATTTTATTTTCATCTCCAAGTGGTATACCCTACTCTCACAAACTCCAAGTCTCATAATCATAGAACCTCCACTTCCTTTCACCAGTGTTTTATGCTGTTCTTTGAGTTTTGCTAACATTTAGTCTGGCTCCACCAGTCAATTGTTGAGGAACACATGGTAAGGAAGGAAGTGGTATCATTGCAGTCCATACTATGGATTCACAACTTGAGGAAGAGAGGAGGGAGTAGTTTATGTGAAAGAGTGTGGAGTTGGGATAGGTAGTTAAGGCTCCAGCCACTGGTACCAGAAAAGTTTTTTTTATTATAAAGCCAGAGAAAAGCTCCTCATATCTAAGGTTTTACCGAAATTTTTACTAATTTAAGTTGTTTAATTCATAATTATTTGTAAGAAATCAAATTATTCTCAAGTTAAAATTGAAAAAAAATTTTGAGATGAAAATTTCCTTGATATGATTTTTAATGTATCTAATACTGTACATTACGACCTTTTTTGCAGTCTATTTTGGATTTTTATGTTATTATCTAAAGATGTTTAATGTCAGGAAAAGGAATAAAACTTACTGTTCATTTTATGCCTCTCCTTGGTTCAATTAAATGCACCTAATATTTTCAAATATCCACAACTCTGATGTGAAAATTTAGGAAATTATGCACCTAAAGTTTTTAACAACCAATCTTTACTCTCATTTTACATATTTTACATTTACCAACTTAGATCAGATTTAAATAGATGATGAATTATTTTTTATTATGGTGAATTTAGATAAAATTGCATGTTTCAATAAAATTTTGCATATTTTCAATAAAATTTATGGAAAATATACAAAAAAAATCTCATCTTTCTAATTGCTGCACAGTCTATAAAAATAAATTTTCTATGGCTACCAGTAGCATTGGCAGGTTGTTCAGGGAGAAGCAGATGACACTTCCCAAGCATCAGTCCATGGAGTGATACAAACCACTGATGGTCTGTGAGTCCCAGAAATAACGCGCATTTGACTGATGGAGAGTTGTCTTTTGCACTATGGGTATACCATTAGGTCTTCCACAGTCCAAAAGGACTGAACAAGTTGACTAGGGATTAGGGAGATACTTGGTTCTCGGCTCTGAAATATATTGCCTTATATGCAAAAATTTTGGGGTGGAAAGGTGGTGGTGGGGATAGTTTGGGATGCATCCTTACAACATGTGTCCCTTACATCATGCATAATCCAAGTAGGTAAGTCAAACCCCTCCTGGCTGGACCTTTACTATGGTTTCAAAGGGTTCAAAGCCAGCAGCATCGTTGGTGGAACGTTCTCATTTGTACTGACTTCATTCCTGATTTCTGGAAATCATTGCACCATGAAACCCTCTTGCAGGGATAGCCTTCATTCATTGTCTCAACTTGATTGGCAGTTTATAAAGTATTTTTCTACATTAATAATCCAGATTTCTACTTTTGTTAACACTCTTTTTGTAGTAGCACTCAGTTGAATGTCAAGTCAAGAAGAATTAAATTGGGGGAAACAATGATAAGATAATATGTGGTTAACTAGTAACTATAGCAATTCCAGTATGATTGCATAATTGTGACCATGACAGAAAACTCTCCCCAGCCAAAATAAGTTAATAATTCGAACAAAGTTTTCTTAGACGTTGTTGTGAATTTTCTAGGACTATGCAGCAATTACTTAACAAGTACCTTTACAAGTACAAGTTACCTTGCAGTTGCTATAGTAGAAAAGTATTATTTGTCTTTTGGTAAGGGGTAGAGAAAAATGTATCCTTAATTTACTTTCGTCCCAGTCTTCTTCAAGGCTATGAAGTATGGGTTATGCTGAATAATGGCGTGTATTAAGGTTTCTCCTTTTGCAATGTTAAAAAAAGTGTTACTTGCAGAGTTGTGATACTCCTCGTTGTACTTCACTAACATGGGCTTGTTCTGCTTATAGCATTCAGGCTTAGCGAGGAAAAAAAAAGGAAAAACTACCTCACTCCTCATCTTGCTTAGAAAGCCTCATTTCTCTCTCCTAGCTCTTTGTAGCTGATGGTAGAGGGGATGAGGTCCCAACCGTCTTTTGGGCTCAATGCTTTACAGACAGACAGAAGAAAAGTACAGTGTATGGCATTACACAAAAATCAATGGTCCTCAGTCATAGACAGGTTGTCTCTCACACAAGAATATTAATAGAAATTAAAAAGGATAATCATTTTGATTTGTATGTTTCCATAAAAATTAACTTGAGTAAAATTCATAACTAACAGTCATATAAAGTTTTATCATTAAAGACGAAATATAAAACTTGTAGTGGAGAAAAGGGTATTTTCTTGTTTCTCTTCCATTCTTCTAACCGGAGTTTCAACCATTTTCATTCAGTGGTACATTTATACTTGCGGTACCGATTCAACAAATTCATTCCGACCAAATACGATGTACTGTTTGACCACAGGCATTTTATTTTTAAGAATTATTACTCGTAAAATGACCATTCCATAGTCTTATTACATATACCTTGGGTAAACTTGACGTAAATAATGCGCAAGCAGTACATTAAATTTTAAGCAAGTCTTAACCAGTAACGTAAGTCATTACGTGTTTGAAAATGTGAAATATCATGATAAATTATACTATTAACCTTAAAGAGGGTAATTTGAATTTGTAAAGAAAAAATACGCTATTTCAGCGCTGCTTGGGGCTCAAAGAAAGCGTATACTTTGAGAACAACTACATAACTGTAAAGTAATTTCAAAAAAAAATATTTTGCGATTCCAAGCAGAAAGTGGGGGGCTCAGCAAAACGGGGCCCCGTCAAAATTTCTTTGCCCCCATTTTATATTTAAATTCAATTTGCCCGCAAAAATATTGAAACTTCAATTTGGTAGCTCACTTTCATGGCAATCCCTCCTCCTTACCGTTCAGTTGTGCCCGCGTAGTCAAATACTGATAAATGAGGGCTTGATTTTTACTGATGACCGGAATCCAAGAGAACAAATGTATCTGTGTTTTAAGTGAAATTTTTTATGTAAAGATTCCATGACGATGCATCCAGGTTTCGCAGAATCCTCTTTAATGTCAGTGATTCTGAAAAAAGGGAACTGAGATGGGAAGAGTTATTTTTTCGCCCTTCAAAACAGCAAGTTTTGCCCATTCGCCCGGCGAATGATCATCAAGATTATGGCGATTAGAAAATAAAGAAAATTTTTGGAGAAAGTATCAATCTTAGTTTCCTTATACCGTGATGGATTGTAACAATACTTCGCATGATCCTGTGATGCTGCTCGACCACGCTGTGAAACCAGAAAACATCAGCCCCTAAAATATACGTAGTCAGAGGAGTGGATCGGTAAGCTCCCATGGCTTTCCCTTTGTAAAGGGTCCTGCGAAATTTCACGAACGAGAAGTCAGGTTTCACAATGGAAAGCTCCCCTCCCTCAGCGAATGGAACCGTTATTTCTTAAATGCTTTTAACCCTCTGAAGGTGAGGAGCCGCCCTTCCACCAGTTCTTTCTACCTGTCTAGCTGCAACCCCTCTTTTGTACGCTAAATGCTTTCCCAGACGTAGTTCCACGTATTCCTGAAGTCAACAACCCTTCGCTGGCGGGCTTATGTGCTTTCTCTTATATAGATAAAGTCATCACATCAGCTTTTCTCCGATAATATTTCATATTGTAAGTATTCTCTTTTAGTCTTATTTTAGCTTTCTATCTCATTAGTACCTCAATTACAAGCAGTTTGAACTTTTCTTTAGTCAATGTTGCCCATCCTAATTTCAACGTGTATAATCAGCTTGTAAGGTAGTACTTTACGTGAAATATATCTTTCGGACATTCCGCATTACTTCCTGCATGAGTCAGGAATTATTTTCTTTGGAATGCATTAATAAAAATTTTTAAGTAAAATGTTAGAATAAGACAATGTGAGCGTAAGAGACACGAAGAAAAGGTTCTAAGAAAACTTACCAAGATTGAATCTTGCTGGAATATAACAAAACTTTATATTTACACATCAATCTCTTTCAAGATAGTTGCATGAACAAATTTCGCTGAATATCGTAATCCCGCGTAATTATTTCATTCACACTTGGCAACGTTGCGTCAGTATTACATTTATTCGATTTATTCCCGCCCTTCCCGCCTGGTTTAATTTTCGTGGCTCATCTATTTAAAATTACGTACTAATGGTAAACATCGTGCTATCGGAGGAGAAAGGTCATTTATTTTTTGAACTTTGCATGTGTAACTACTTCGTGGTGCCTCAAAATGTCCTCGACAAAGAACTACTCAGCTCACATCCCAACAAAAAATTTGAAAAGGAAACGTTCCTTTGATGAAATTGAAGAAAATTCCATGCAGCCTGCAAGAAGACGGTATAAGAAAGCATATGAATCCATTACATTGGACGATCGAGAGGTGCCTTCGGTAAGTACGCGATACACTTAAATTTTTCTCTTTGGGAATCATCATGTACTATGATTTATTTGATTTCGTTTACTTTTCACGGCGAATTTTCATGATGGATCCTATTATTTACTCATTATTTGGTCAAACTGCAATCTTTTTGAAGTTTTGTGCGATATCACTTAGTTTACTCTCCAGGCTAGCGTGATTTTCGTATCAATCACCCAAACCATCTGGGTGTCTTATAATTCTATGTCCGTTTTATTATATTTTGATGTGTTTTCGGAGGTCTTTTATGCTACAGTAATAACAGGAGTGCTAAATAGCATAGTGTCTATCACCTTAAGAATTGGTTATCCCAACGGTAAGAGTCCTATCATGAGAGGAATAAACATGTACAAGAATCAGCAATAGTTTGTGAAACGTATCAAAAACAACCCGTTTCCCTTGAACGAGTTAGTTATAATGTATGTGTCTTCAAAATTTTAGGATTTGTTTTTCTTTGCCTCTCTCTTAGGCCTAATGAATGGAATGTTTTCCTCTAAATTTTAAACTTAATGTTTTATTGTTGTAAATGAGTTAACCTTGTGACTATAAACTATTGCCATAATTACATAGCACACTTATTGTATTTAATCTACCGAAGCATTTTTGATGGTATCTAAATGGAAACTAGTAATCCCTCAAATATCATGCACAGTAGTGACATTCAAAGAATCTAATCCCACTTTTGATTTTATGAATGATATTTAGACCTAAATGTACATCATATTCTTTATAGAATTTATATCTCAATTTATAAGAGTTTCAATTACCCTTTTCTGTTATATTTTTCATGTTTTTTTGTAATTCATAAAGTAATAAGTGATAGATGTTAGTTGAAATATTTCTCTAGATATAAAAAATGAAGGATGCTTTGTCAGCAAACAGGATTTGAAAACAATATTTTGTGGGCAATTGGAAATAATAAGAGTTATAAATTTGTATGAGTGTGAGTTTTAATTTATTTTTTATAGCATTCTGATGGTTGAATACAAAAGAATTTAAAAGAATCATGAAATTTTATCTTTCAATCTGTAACAGGTTTTACTTGCTAAGGAACTGTATTCTGTTAATCAAAATTAATCATTATACTTTTTTTTATTAGGTAGGATCGCATGATGAGAGATTCTCCAAAGGCAGTTCAAAATCCAATCACAAGAATCACAGCAGTTCTCGTGTGAGTTAATATAGCCTTTTGAATTTTATGAAACTGAATCATGCTTGTCAATCTGAGTTTTGATCTATTTTAAGAGAATAAGCAAAGCACTATCTAGAATTTAATTAGATGTATTTTCTTTTTCCACACCTAATAACAATTGTATTTTGTAATTTTGTAATCTTAGGTTAGACAATTAGGTTAAGGTTTCAGATCAAGACCCATTTTAGTAATACTGCCTAGAGATCTTAGGTCCCATTAGTAGTTAAAGAGGTCCCAGATGTTCTATGTATTAGTTTATTTAATGGTATAAATTGCATTTTAGTTTGAATCCTCTCTCTCAGAGTAAACTGACGATAACATTTCTTATCCTCCCATCAGTGAAATTAGTCTTATTTCAATTTTTTTATCTTTCATTGGTTGCATTTTTCAATATGTCTATTTGAAACACTTCAATGGATATGAAGAACTAATTTTTTCAGGTCACTCGGGAATATTATCATGGAATTGAGAGGAAATCTCCAGAAACTCCTGTTAGTTACTCAACATCCCACACAAGGGAACAAAGTTCTAATATACCCTTGATAAGAGTTTTGACTCCTAATGAGATAAACTGTTTTTCATCAGTTTCCAATGAATCAAGCAATGATTCCGGAAATGAGGTTTATAATCTATCTCAATTACAGCCCAAAACAGATTTTTTGGGTACCAAAGATGAAATCCCATCTGCTTCTTGTTCAAATTCTAGGACATCCTCCTCAAAGGTAAGAGCAAATTTTGAAGGTAAATTTGGTGGTGTTGCTTATGAAAGAA
>KZ308299.1:892199-969344 GCA_000376725.2 Ladona fulva | reverse complement strand
AATAGTTTTATTTTAGGTCCCCAAATCCATGAAAGATTGTCTTAATTTCTGCTTCTTGAGTTTCCATTTGTAAAATTAAATGTTTAATTCTGTAATGATTAAATGGGAACATTTTTTATTAAGAGTTGACTTCATTTGACCTTAATTGAAGCTTTTGTCTTGTGAAGGTGATGGTTAGAAATTTGGTAGATGTGTTTCCTTCCATACTAAGAACTTATGGAAGTTTTGAAACCCAAGATTACTTTTGATTTTTTTGCAATTTGTATTTGTTTTGGATTCAAGGAGACTGATTTTGAAGTATCAATTAGATTCTAAGAATTGTTTTATAACTGAAAGAGTTGAAGACATTTAAAAAAGTTTTCCAGGCATACAGAGACTTAATGTATGGAAACAATTGTAAAATACTTCTCCAATTTAAAGAAAGTTTGTCACTTGTAGAGGCATATTCTATTCTTTATGAATAGGTTAGTGGTTGGAAGGTATACTTATATTTCAGAAGGTAATAATATAAATAATCTGAAAGAAAATACTTATGTATACCAGTGAAGATAAATTAAGTCATTAACCATCCAAAGATAATTATAAAAGACAAACTATTATTACCAGGAGAATTTTTTATCATTTTTGTGATGTTTTCCAGATTTAGGCTATTTTTAAAGTTACATTTACTTCCCTTTTCCTGTCAAGGAGTCTTCATAAATATCTCTACTTCCTTAAATAACCAGATTTTAAGAAGCATATCATTTTACACATTTTTCAATTATCTGATACTTATCATGTCAAGTACATTTGAATACCATGATAATTTACTTATTTTCATTTATTCAAAGCTGTAGCTCAACTTTTGTGTTTTGCCTACTTTTTCCTATAAGAATATTTGACTTTAAAAAATTTTTAAATGAACTATTTTAATTCTTAAAGTGTTTCAGCTTGTTTTAGGTTTTTGTAATTCTTTTCCCTTTTAGTATAACCAGGTTGAGTCACCAACCGAGACATCTGATAGCAGCTCAGACTCAAGGAGGAATTCTGGAGTATCTCTGGTGGGTGGTAACAATAATTCAAAATGCATTGATGTGTCTGATAAGGATTTAGAAAAGTCTGCCAAGAGAGCTCAATTAGTTAGAGCTCCCACCTGGCAAGTGAAAGTTCCAGGTTTGACTCCTGGTCTTTTCAGTCATTTTTTGTCTGTTTTTATTTGGTGATATACCTAGACATATGCCTTACTGTGCTGTGTCATCCTCTTAAATTCCCTCCTCTTAAATTCCCTTGCATTTAATAAGGATGTTAAATTGTTTTAATGCTTCAAGGAAGCAAATGCTGGAACTTCTCCTAGTACTCGAAGCTTTTGAAAAGGCTAAAACAGATGGTGGTCATTACAGAATTCTGATGTACACTGACTGTGTTTAAGGAATGTTTTAATGATTCTTTTTTACTGGAATGAGACATACATGAAGCCTAAAGCGCTAAAAAGGAAAATTTTAATTATTTTTCTTCATCCATTACTTTCCACAATTAGACCATGAAAATGCTCCTTTTTTATCCACCCTGTACCATGAGCTCTATTCAGTAATTAGATCATGGCATAATCATGACTTAAGTTATTATTTGTATTGTACTTCTATTCATATTGGTTAAACAAGTTTATGAATTAATAGCAGTAACTGATGTTTGGAAAAATTATTTAATTTTAGACTTCAAATAATCCTATATAAGCTGCTGAAATAATTCCGCAAGTTCTGAATATCTGCTGGAATCCAGCTTGAATTTGTTGTACGTAGAAAATTTAATCAAAGATCTAAATTGTAAAATAAAATAGGTATTTTGGCTAGTAAAATATTTACATATGTTTATTCTACATGCAATCTGAATTATGTCAATGAATTGCTATTGTGCAAAGCCTTCTGTGTCAGTAATGATGATTGATGAGTGTGCATTCCCTCACTAAAAGTATCATTGCAATGTCTATTCACTGACAAGGAGAGGCCACGAAATATGCTCCGCCGATTTGAACGAAATATTTTTTTTATGATAGAGGAGGTGAAATGTAGCAAAGGTGTAATGGGGTTCTTGCAAATGGGCCTTAGTTTTTTTTTAATAAATTATTTTCTTTTCATAATTTTAAGCCAGTTAAGCCTATTGTGGAACGTGTTGGTGCGTGGTTAGAGGCCATCAATTATGGATTTTCGGGAACCTATAATGTAGAAACCCTAATTTTCAACCTAGGTTTTCTTTGAANCATTCTGATGGTTGAATACAAAAGAATTTAAAAGAATCATGAAATTTTATCTTTCAATCTGTAACAGGTTTTACTTGCTAAGGAACTGTATTCTGTTAATCAAAATTAATCATTATACTTTTTTTTATTAGGTAGGATCGCATGATGAGAGATTCTCCAAAGGCAGTTCAAAATCCAATCACAAGAATCACAGCAGTTCTCGTGTGAGTTAATATAGCCTTTTGAATTTTATGAAACTGAATCATGCTTGTCAATCTGAGTTTTGATCTATTTTAAGAGAATAAGCAAAGCACTATCTAGAATTTAATTAGATGTATTTTCTTTTTCCACACCTAATAACAATTGTATTTTGTAATTTTGTAATCTTAGGTTAGACAATTAGGTTAAGGTTTCAGATCAAGACCCATTTTAGTAATACTGCCTAGAGATCTTAGGTCCCATTAGTAGTTAAAGAGGTCCCAGATGTTCTATGTATTAGTTTATTTAATGGTATAAATTGCATTTTAGTTTGAATCCTCTCTCTCAGAGTAAACTGACGATAACATTTCTTATCCTCCCATCAGTGAAATTAGTCTTATTTCAATTTTTTTATCTTTCATTGGTTGCATTTTTCAATATGTCTATTTGAAACACTTCAATGGATATGAAGAACTAATTTTTTCAGGTCACTCGGGAATATTATCATGGAATTGAGAGGAAATCTCCAGAAACTCCTGTTAGTTACTCAACATCCCACACAAGGGAACAAAGTTCTAATATACCCTTGATAAGAGTTTTGACTCCTAATGAGATAAACTGTTTTTCATCAGTTTCCAATGAATCAAGCAATGATTCCGGAAATGAGGTTTATAATCTATCTCAATTACAGCCCAAAACAGATTTTTTGGGTACCAAAGATGAAATCCCATCTGCTTCTTGTTCAAATTCTAGGACATCCTCCTCAAAGGTAAGAGCAAATTTTGAAGGTAAATTTGGTGGTGTTGCTTATGAAAGAAGGGCAATGATATTTTATATGTTAAAGTAAGTTTTCTTGTAAGAAAAATTAAGGAATTTCATTCAGATTTGGATAGAGCAGATTAGTTGAAATCTTAATATTTTTGAACTTCTTAGAGCTAAGAAAATTAATTTCTCATTTAAAAGTTTCCATCAGAAAGAAAAATATTCCAATTTTTTTAGGAATACCTAATTACTTATCATATACTTATCAAGTATCAGTAGATTCTCATTCATGTAACAAATATCAGGCATTGTTTGTGCTAGGTTGGTAAAATTAGAAGGATTAGTGGAAGACTTGAAAAAAAATGTAATAAAACTACTGTAAAACATATTTTCTGGAAGAAGCATTGTTAAATCAGAGAATTAAGTGAATTTCAAAGATAATCGAACAGTGCACCATCAAATTGGAAGCCAAAATGCAAAACTATAGCTCAATTATAAATGACACATAAAAAAACTGAATGACGATATAAGGGACACAAGAATTTTGTCTTTATTATCTATTTTCAAAAAATTTCATCCATTATACTATTTTAGTTTAATTTTTTTGTTGGATAAAGATACATAATTGTAAAAGGCTGTCCAGTGTGTAGTGGAGATGTCATGGTAACTGCAAGGAAAACAACTTGGGAAGCAGTTTTGGGCAAATGGAAAGTCGTAACTTCCTCATCTACGACTGCTAAATTATATGTAATATATATGGCATTGAAATACTATTGTATTTTTAATCAATATAATGTATATTTATTTCTTTTCTTTAGGTAGAATCATCAATAAGAAGGTCATCTGGAAGACCCTCAGGAGATAGACCAGTCCAATTTGGTGTTTGTTCTGTAAGTAATACTGTTCAGAATATAAATTTGATTCTGAAACTCATTAGTGGTATTTGGTTCCTTGGTTATCCTGTGATGGCTAAAATAAACTTCTTGTGTTATAGTAAAGTCTGTGACTCTTAGTATGTACATAGTCTGCCTTAGGTTTTCAATATCCCTATCTCCCTGGTTACTTTGTCTTGCTCCTAAGCTCCTTCCCAACTTATTCCTTGCTGCATTTTAATTGATGATTAAATGATTAAAAATATGATACTTCTGTCCTTCGCTCATGCTTTATCATAATGAATCCTCTTGAACTTTCTATGTTTTAGCCATATATTTCTATTTTAATTTATTTTTCATTCTCTTCTTGCTTCGTCTTTTCTTCGTTTTATAATTTAGTCATCATTGTTATTTATCTTGTTTCCTTGTGCTATCTTCTACTTTTCTTTTCTCAAACACTCGATTTTTCTGAAATGAATTCTTTGCAATAATTAACAAGTGATGTCTATGTTTATCTATTAATAGTCAACTTTGTTTTTACTGTATTTGTATTTTCTAAGTAATTAGTTGTATTTTCTATGCATTCTCAGTGTGTAATATTAGCATATATGTTTGTGTTCCTAAGTGCATATGATACTAGTGACTCGGTTCAATGACTAATCATAAACTTTATCGAAACTTAGTGTCAGTGAAAACTTATTAAGGCAGTATTATGTATTTGTTTGTCATTTTAATCATGTTCTTATTTTCAGGCTATATATTTTTTCCCAGCTTTCTGTTTCTAAATCTCTTAGTCATTACTCTCAGTAGGTTTGTGCAGGTTTTTCACACCCCCCTTCTTTGTGGGTGTTTTCCTGCTGTGGATATATTTTTTTCCTAGGCCTCACTTAGGTTTTTAAATCCACAACTAAATATTTCCAATTTTGTCTTAATTCAACTTAAGTTAACTTTTATTATCTATTTTTTAACTCTTTGACATTAATATTAGTTTATTGATTTATTATTAATTTAATTTTTTTTAATATTGACGATGGGTTAAATGGAAGAGGAGACTTTAAAGTCTCAATTTCGCCCAAAATAAAGACGTTATTTATTTATTTATAGTCTGTAAATGCTGTGTAAATGGAAACTTCTCATTCTATTCAGATGTATGCTATCCTTAGTTTTAAATGAATAGTTACATTCATGGGGGTATCTGCTTAGCCTATTAAGTTGAGGTTTTTACTCAGGAGTGGTCCTAAGTTTGATCTCAATGAGAGAAAAATGTTTGCAACTAAGTATTGGTGGCAGAAAGGCCATACAGCTGTAAAATTAATGCCAATAGCAAAAATTTATCATCACTGCTAATCACCAAAAATCATCAGCTAACCCCCAAGTGATTGGAATAAGAAGCAGATTAACAATTGTGTACATATGATTGGCAAAATACAGAAACAGTAACAAGCTTTGTTTACTAAAGAGTTTGTTTCATTTCATATGCATACATGTATGTTATAAAGGTGTTGGCAAGATAATATATATAATAACTTCATTCACAAGTGTTTGTGGAAATTATATTACTTTGTGCATTTTATTTCATGACGATGGAAATAGTCAGGTTTTATGAATTTAAGGCTGAGGTAGTTGATTATAATTTGTGTAAATAGTGGTAGTAGTATTGTTAAAAGTGCTTTGACAGCTTAGGACATTTCACACATCAAGGCTCCCTGGATCAAACCCAGGACCACTGTCAACAAAGTTGAATGTGCTGTCCACATGGCTAACAGGGAGCCCAAATTTGTATAAATATTTAATAAAATTTGATGCCAAGAATGAAATAAGATAATCTCATCTTTCTGCATAATCGATCGATTTTTGTATTTTTTCTTCTTAATTGTAGCTTTTTGAATTCATTATCAAGAAAAGACTCAGGCTGTCTCTCAAGCCAATTATTCAGAATAGTCTACCATCTCATTATCATTGAATTGATAAGGAGGTAAGGCTCAGGTAATTCTTTGATAACCACGTGGGGATGAATTTGAACAATAGGAAGGTTCCAACACCATCCATTGCATTTCCTCTAATATTTCATTAGTGAATGCAACTGTATTGGATATTGTATCATCTGGTAAAAGGCCTTAAATGAGCATGTCTTTCCAATATTATATCATTTTCTTTCGTAAGCAAGTTTTACTTTACAAGAAGTTGACAGAATTAATTGCATGACATTAATGCTGGAAACTGATAAGCTGTATGCCTCTGATTGTTTTCATGCTAGTTAGTAAATGTAGTTCATGACTCATTTTCCATAGTTTTATGGCCACTCATCTCTTCCGGCTTTTCACCTTCTGTGCAAAACTAGATGACTAGACAGTGATGTTCAAAAGTAATGCACAAATATGTCTTGTGCAAGTAGGGATAAAGGTTGTGCACTTATACCTGTAGGTCTGGAACCCATGGAACTGGCCCATGGAACCATTCTACTCTGTAAGAAGTTAACAGAAAATTCTCATATTTGGTTCACTCTACTATAAAGATATATTCTCATAAAGTAACATAATTTGATACTTTATTCATTGCTTATCTTTCTAAACTCTCTTTGTAAATTTATTTATGAAGTTTTAAGAAATTAATATACTTAAGAAAGCTCTTTCACTGATCTAGTTTCAGCTACAGCTAAATTAGTTGATTTATTCTCATTGCAACTATGATGGAAATCTGAAAGAATATTTTCTTGTGATGTGGAGTTTTAAATCATTGTTTTAATTATTTTAAACTATGATCAGTAAGATAAACCAAGTTTATTCATACATGCAGTTTATACAGTTTTTTAATGTTCAATTTTGGCTCAATTGCTTAATTTTTTAAAGCATCCAGCTGAAAAGTGGAAGAATCCAGGTTTGAGCCCTGGTTCTGTTAGACTTTTTCATTTGTTTTACCTTGAGAATTTTCCTAGGTGCATTCCTTTACGTTAAAAGTCGCCTTTATTCTTTTCCTCAACCCTTTCACTCCCACAGCCATTTCCTCTTTTTACTTCAAAAAAATCATGCGTAATTTTAAGATATTTCCGCTATATTAAAAAAAAATTATCATGATTAAAGCTCTACAGCTATATGCTTGAAAATATTTCACAATTTGTAAAAAGGTCAATAGATTTGATGAAATTGATTTGTTTTGTTTTTTGAAAATTCAAGCACTAATTATAATGAATAACAGGGAATCTATTGTTAAACCTTTGACTGATATATCAGCCACTTGGGCTTTTTGGAAGACTTGCCACGGCCGATATATTGGCTGCCTGGGAGTGAAAGGGTTAATAGTGTCAGCATTCATATGTAGTATATGAGGTCCATATAAATTGAGGTAAAAATACAGTTTACTTTTGTTTATGATCATTGTGAAAAATACTCTATACATTTTTCTTTCAGATTTCAATGGTAATTGAAGGTTTATGTCTATTTTATTGATTTGGTAGTTGAGCACTGTCTGTCTTACAGATGATCAAGAAAATCCTTCATGAGAATAGAAGAATCTCTGAGATGTCATCTGAAAAAAACTGTACATCCAACAAGAGGGATAATGGTGAATACTCTAATAGGGAGTCAACTTCCCGAGTGAGAAACTATTCTCCATCCCAATCCAAAAGATTACATGGAACTAGTTTAGGAGAGAATGAAGACTCTGACAGGTACAAAGGACCCACCTTTTCAAGAAAGGGAAACAGAGCGTCAGATTCGAATATAACTCCAAAGCCTGTAAGAGCATCTACATAGTTTTAAAATCTTCTATGTTATTTAGTAAACAAGGATTTTTGAGGTTTACTGATACACATTCTTATCTCAGCAGGAAACACATTCTTTGGGTAACAGAGAGGATAACTATGACACACCGCCTGTAAGTTCTAGGACTTCCTCCTCGAAGGTTAGCTCAGATCTTGTGATAAAGATTATTAGACTTTGAAAGGCATTGACCACATTGGTGAGTGGTTGGTTTCATTGCAGAAGTCAAGCGTTCTTCTCTTGTTGAATGTTTTCCATCATAGTGGGTGTTGAGAGTTTACTGTTGAAGTGACACTACTATATTGTTGAAACTCAATGATTATTTAACGCTATTTCATTCTCAATGCTGTTTTTCCTATAATTATCTTGTAAAAATGACTGGATTTTTACTGGAAGAAAAAAAGATAATTTCCTCTCTTTGTGTGCACCCTGCATCATGGAATAACAGAAGAAAAGATTTCGATAATCCTGATAAATGATTGTGACATTAATTTGGTGAGCATTAATCAATATAATCAAATTTTCATTCTTACGTGCTTTTAAGCTATTACTTTTCTATTTCACCAACCTAGTAACCTATTTGGTGTGTTGTTCTCCCCAATACTATCCTGATCTGGCATACCCATTTCCTTCAGAAACTTATGTACATCTTTCCACAAATAATCTCTTGTTCTTTAGGCATTGGAAGTCATTTCATTCCAATATCTCATTTTTTAAATTTGGCCTGAGTTTTTCTGTCTTCTTTTCTCTGCAGTAACAATTATATTCTCACTATAGAGTTTCTTAATCCATCTGCTTTTATTCTTCCTCTCCAAATAAATATAACAACCTTCTTAACTAATTGTATTGCCTATTTTCTTTTAGTCTACTTTCATTTGTTACTCTTGTCATTGCTAACTTTGTAGCATTCTGACACCACATTCAACATTTTTTTATCACTTACATGGCTTCATCATCTACATGACTTTAAATGTGAGTACTTTAATTTCTTCCTTGAGTATACATTAACTCAATTGATTCTCAAGGTTGTATGTACTCATAGTTAGGCTATTACAATATCCAAATGCTTTGCACTCGTCATTTAACTCTCTTATGGTCAAATGCTCACAACTCATCAGTTGAGCCTCATCATCTTATGAAAGCTGAAAACCTCATCATGTTTATAGATATCAGAACACAAACTTGAGTTCCAATTAATGTTAACATTGCTATAAAAATTTTCTTCATAATTTCTGAATAAGAGTTCCAGATTGTACAAATTTCTAAATTATGAAAATAGTTTTATTTTAGGTCCCCAAATCCATGAAAGATTGTCTTAATTTCTGCTTCTTGAGTTTCCATTTGTAAAATTAAATGTTTAATTCTGTAATGATTAAATGGGAACATTTTTTATTAAGAGTTGACTTCATTTGACCTTAATTGAAGCTTTTGTCTTGTGAAGGTGATGGTTAGAAATTTGGTAGATGTGTTTCCTTCCATACTAAGAACTTATGGAAGTTTTGAAACCCAAGATTACTTTTGATTTTTTTGCAATTTGTATTTGTTTTGGATTCAAGGAGACTGATTTTGAAGTATCAATTAGATTCTAAGAATTGTTTTATAACTGAAAGAGTTGAAGACATTTAAAAAAGTTTTCCAGGCATACAGAGACTTAATGTATGGAAACAATTGTAAAATACTTCTCCAATTTAAAGAAAGTTTGTCACTTATAGAGGCATATTCTATTCTTTATGAATAGGTTAGTGGTTGGAAGGTATACTTATATTTCAGAAGGTAATAATATAAATAATCTGAAAGAAAATACTTATGTATACCAGTGAAGATAAATTAAGTCATTAACCATCCAAAGATAATTATAAAAGACAAACTATTATTACCAGGAGAATTTTTTATCATTTTTGTGATGTTTTCCAGATTTAGGCTATTTTTAAAGTTACATTTACTTCCCTTTTCCTGTCAAGGAGTCTTCATAAATATCTCTACTTCCTTAAATAACCAGATTTTAAGAAGCATATCATTTTACACATTTTTCAATTATCTGATACTTATCATGTCAAGTACATTTGAATACCATGATAATTTACTTATTTTCATTTATTCAAAGCTGTAGCTCAACTTTTGTGTTTTTTCCATAGTTTTATGGCCACTCATCTCTTCCGGCTTTTCACCTTCTGTGCAAAACTAGATGACTAGACACTGATGTTCAAAAGTAATGCACAAATATGTCTTGTGCAAGTAGGGATAAAGGTTGTGCACTTATACCTGTAGGTCTGGAACCCATGGAACTGGCCCATGGAACCATTCTACTCTGTAAGAAGTTAACAGAAAATTCTCATATTTGGTTCACTCTACTATAAAGATATATTCTCATAAAGTAACATAATTTGATACTTTATTCATTGCTTATCTTTCTAAACTCTCTTTGTAAATTTATTTATGAAGTTTTAAGAAATTAATATACTTAAGAAAGCTCTTTCACTGATCTAGTTTCAGCTACAGCTAAATTAGTTGATTTATTCTCATTGCAACTATGATGGAAATCTGAAAGAATATTTTCTTGTGATGTGGAGTTTTAAATCATTGTTTTAATTATTTTAAACTATGATCAGTAAGATAAACCAAGTTTATTCATACATGCAGTTTATACAGTTTTTTAATGTTCAATTTTGGCTCAATTGCTTAATTTTTTAAAGCATCCAGCTGAAAAGTGGAAGAATCCAGGTTTGAGCCCTGGTTCTGTTAGACTTTTTCATTTGTTTTACCTTGAGAATTTTCCTAGGTGCATGCCTTTACATTAAAAGTCACCTTTATTCTTTTCCTCAACCCTTTCACTCCCACAGCCATTTCCTCTTTTTACTTCAAAAAGATCATGCGTAATTTTAAGATATTTCCGCTATATTAAAAAAAAATTATCATGATTAAAGCTCTACAGCTATATGCTTGAAAATATTTCACAATTTGTAAAAAGGTCAATAGATTTGATGAAATTGATTTGTTTTGTTTTTTGAAAATTCAAGCACTAATTATAATGAATAACAGGGAATCTATTGTTAAACCTTTGACTGATATATCAGCCACTTGGGCTTTTGGGAAGACTTGCCACGGCCGATATATTGGCTGCCTGGGAGTGAAAGGGTTAATAGTGTCAGCATTCATATGTAGTATATGAGGTCCATATAAATTGAGGTAAAAATACAGTTTACTTTTGTTTATGATCATTGTGAAAAATACTCTATACATTTTTCTTTCAGATTTCAATGGTAATTGAAGGTTTATGTCTATTTTATTGATTTGGTAGTTGAGCACTGTCTGTCTTACAGATGATCAAGAAAATCCTTCATGAGAATAGAAGAATCTCTGAGATGTCATCTGAAAAAAACTGTACATCCAACAAGAGGGATAATGGTGAATACTCTAATAGGGAGTCAACTTCCCGAGTGAGAAACTATTCTCCATCCCAATCCAAAAGATTACATGGAACTAGTTTAGGAGAGAATGAAGACTCTGACAGGTACAAAGGACCCACCTTTTCAAGAAAGGGAAACAGAGCGTCAGATTCGAATATAACTCCAAAGCCTGTAAGAGCATCTACATAGTTTTAAAATCTTCTATGTTATTTAGTAAACAAGGATTTTTGAGGTTTACTGATACACATTCTTATCTCAGCAGGAAACACATTCTTTGGGTAACAGAGAGGATAACTATGACACACCGCCTGTAAGTTCTAGGACTTCCTCCTCGAAGGTTAGCTCAGATCTTGTGATAAAGATTATTAGACTTTGAAAGGCATTGACCACATTGGTGAGTGGTTGGTTTCATTGCAGAAGTCAAGCGTTCTTCTCTTGTTGAATGTTTTCCATCATAGTGGGTGTTGAGAGTTTACTGTTGAAGTGACACTACTATATTGTTGAAACTCAATGATTATTTAACGCTATTTCATTCTCAATGCTGTTTTTCCTATAATTATCTTGTAAAAATGACTGGATTTTTACTGGAAGAAAAAAAGATAATTTCCTCTCTTTGTGTGCACCCTGCATCATGGAATAACAGAAGAAAAGATTTCGATAATCCTGATAAATGATTGTGACATTAATTTGGTGAGCATTAATCAATATAATCAAATTTTCATTCTTACGTGCTTTTAAGCTATTACTTTTCTATTTCACCAACCTAGTAACCTATTTGGTGTGTTGTTCTCCCCAATACTATCCTGATCTGGCATACCCATTTCCTTCAGAAACTTATGTACATCTTTCCACAAATAATCTCTTGTTCTTTAGGCATTGGAAGTCATTTCATTCCAATATCTCATTTTTTTAATTTGGCCTGAGTTTTTCTGTCTTCTTTTCTCTGCAGTAACAATTANTAATTGAATTACAATGAACCAATTGTCACGCGCTCAGTTGCCACGCGCTCTATTGTTGCGGTAACAAGCTTGGGAAGCTTACTTCGATTTTCTAACTAGTAAGTTAACGGAGGAATATCATACGGAAAAGTTATAAAGAAATATTTATTAGTACTCACCAGCTTGAACGCTCATGTGCTTTTAAGTGTCGCAAAGAATCATTTTGAGTTCTGTAATTTATTTTGCCAGCAATGAATAATGCTGGTTCTTCTAGTGCGAGCCGTTTATCCAAGGAAGAATATCCTTCAGTGAGTATTAAGGATTTTTCGAAGGCGGATGAAACTGGTACAGTAAAATTTTTGCAAGGTAAGCTTTAGAGGTGCTTATGTCTGTATTTTTTTCATATAATGAATGCTGTGAAATACATTTTTATCTTGAAGTTCATAGTTATTTCAATAAATATTCTATATTACTTAATCTGTGGCCTTAAAATTACGAGATAGGAACAAAGTAACACATTCATACACCGCACAGTACGCTATCACCGCATCAGGAAAAAAACTACCACAAGTGTTTCTATGTTTGCAGGAAGTTGACGGTAGTTTGGGTCCTAATGTTCGAAGAAATGTGGATCGGTTAGTTAGTTAGTTACCTTCTTCCTTTATAGTTAATGTGCAAACTTATGGTCAAAGTTGTATAACAAATATTAGTTTCATATTTATAAGATACATAATCAAACAAAATGTATTTCCTTATTCTTTCAGCAGGTAGAGCCACAATATGAGAGATCTTCTGAAAAGGTCTTTGAATCAAGTTCCAGAAGAGACAGTAATTCTTCTGTAAGTATATCTATTCCTAGCATTAATAAAATAAAAGTCTTTGGCATGCTTGAGAACCATATTAATACTTCTGAAATATCACTTGCATTGAGGATAAGATCAAAATACACATGCAGCATCTTTCAATTAAAAACCACAGCATATTTTTTATGCAGAGGATGATTATTCTGAAGACAATTTCCATGTTTTCCTGAAGAGAAATGTCTTCTCCCCCTACCTTTTTTCTTCTCTCATGTTCCATAAACTCCCCCATTCCTTTTCTTGCATCCCAATTCCTGCTCCTCCAATTCCTCCCTTATGGGAGTGAGTAGCCATCCTACCCATCCTTCAATGCTTAGTTCTTTTTTCTCTCCACCACCACCTACTGCAAGGGAGTGAGTCTATGTTGCTTGCATCCATCCTTTAGTTCTTCCTCCATTTCCTTTGCCCGCCCATCAGTATCTCTTTCTGCCTATCTCCTGCTAACACTCACAAAAACATTTTTTGGTGGGGTCGCATGCTGGGGCAATTTTTGGCTGAGCTGTGGAGAGAGAGCCACGACTCAAGTTTTATATACTTCAAGTTCACATCTTTAGATCCGATGGTTTCTATGTGTGTTCATCTCACAGCAAACAAGCTGAAATTACAGCAATGTTATCTATTTTCTTCGTGCTATGAGTGAAATCAAATTGGAGAGGCATGGAGGCATGATTTCATAAGTGTGTAGAAATTGTCTGAAGGAGAATGAGAGTCCTCCCCTTCCCTCATACGTCTGTCTCTTCCATCTCTGGAGCCAAAACCGTCCTCCGATCCCTCTATCCATTTATTCCCATTCAATCTCTTTTTTGTTTCTCATATTGCATCCCAAGACTCATCCCCACAATCTTCAATAGGATTACCAACACTTCAGGATTCAGCATGAGGGTTAAGGATTCTGATAATTATTGTTAGGCACTCTTGTCTCTGATATCAACATTCTATGCCTGGCTTCTTTCTGAACTCCTAAACAAAGTTTAAAAGTGCTTAGGTGAATTTTGAAAATAACCACTTATACCAAAATCGGCCTTGAAATAGACCTAATGAATCCAACAAATTTGGTTGGTTTCATTTCATTATGAATGCATTACTAAGTCCAGTCAAATAACTTATTGTATTACTCGTGGGCGTTTTTCTTTTCAATAATTTTGTACCCATGGGCTCCAAGTGTTTTGAAGTACCTAGGTATAAATATAGTAACTGCTGATTCCCTCTGACATTTTGCCACCTTTTATTGCACCTTACTACCCTTTGGTCCTTGAATTTTTGTTGCTTTAATGAAGAATTTTTGGATGTGCTTGTTCTGGTATAAGTGTCTTTCTTACCTTTAGATATTCCAATGGTACTACTATTTATAGTGTATTGCATTAGTTTTGTACAGATGTTCCTGGCAAAACTGCTTCCTTTCTAGGAATGTAACTATTTACTCAAACTTTACTTACACAACCTTCTTGCATTAAGTTCAATTTCTCACTTTTCCTAAAATTTATGGATTTCAAAATGATTCATACAAAAATAAGATTTTTCCTCATTTGATACATAAAAAATAGTGGAAAATTGAGAATTATGACAGGACAGGAATAGAAAAAAGCTAAACAAATAAATATTCAATAAATAACGAATATTCAATAAATAACAAATAATATACTATCTGATTTCATACTTTTACAATTATCACGATAGTATAATACAAATAATATATAATACAGATGTGGTGGTAAAAATATTTGGGTGCCCATAATTTTTTACCATGTTATCCATAAAATTATTCCGGTGGCAAACCTCTTTCAAAAAGAGTATTCACTAAACACAGAAAATGGTGTTACACTGTAGTATGCCTGGTTATTTTTACATTAACTGTGGCTTATTCACCAAATTTAGGTTTGTCAAGAATGGGATGGTTAAGCTTTGTCACTTGGGACATTGGTTAGAATGAGGATAATATTCATTTCATGGAAACTTCTGTATTTAGGAAAACATAACCCTTTGTATAGTTTGTGAGAATAATTTGAAACACATTATTCTTTATTCTTCCAAAATAGATATTTACAAAGTATGGAACATACTCTGTATCTATTTTTTAAATCTTGTAGTGACGATGTTGGGACTTGACAATTCCAAGTGTGATGGTGTATAAGAGCTGTAATCATTGCAGGTGATCAGGGAAAGACACAATGGAAAAAAGAGCTCTCAGATATCCTCCTCCAGATCCCACTCATCCAGCAGTAGGAGAAGAGATCATGACAAGTACCCCAACCGGAATTCAACCACCAGAAGAATTCACCACTCTCCTTCCAAATCTAAGGGATCACATGTTTCTAGAAAGGGAGAAGAAAATGATTCACATAAACTCAAAGGACCGAATTCTTCCGGAAAAGGAAGAAAAGTATATGAGTTGAATATCTCATCAAATCCCGTAAGATCTTTAATATTGTGCTAAATTGAGTTATTCAATTAGTAATCTATTCATATCATATTTTTGTTTCAGGGGGAAACAGATTTTTGCAATTCTAAAGAGGAAAGCTCAAAGGAAACTTGTATAAGTTCTAGAATGTCCTTCACGATGGTAAGCTCAGATTTTGATAATGACTTCTGTGGGTTATGTAAAGTTTTATAGATGTGGTAATTCAATTAGCACTCTTTTCATATGCAAAATGGCCTGTAGCTTTGGGAGAGATTAACATTCCAATCTAGGAACACAGCTTTGTATAACTTAAGCGAGCATAAAGAAAGATCGGATCTACATTATTTGCACAAGGAAAATATAACATTAAAAATTCAAAGAAAATAATTAGAAATTTTTGCTCATATATCTGAATATTGCTTTGTTATTAACTTTAATTAATCTTTTTTTTTCATTAGGTGGATTCACCATCACATAGTTCTGAAAATAGTGTAGAATCAATATCTAGTAGCAGTGGAGAATCACTTGTGAGTAAATACACTTACCTGAATCATATTAAATTGTTTATTTCTAGTAATAACTTAAATCTGAACTATATAATTCTGTTTCTTGGATACAATTTTAATTTCAGTTTTCTTCCTATGGTTCTTTCTAGAATATAGTTTGTTTTCTCAAATGTGTTACCATTGTTATACTCTCATACATTCATTGGGATGTGGGGAGATAGTGTGATCATTCTTTAAATTAATTGTATCAGCTCAGTGAAATGATTAATGTCTAGTGAAAATCCTTACTTTGACAGGATATCTCTTACTTCACAGAGTTGTAAATTGTTTTTGTGGGCTTTATTTTAGACATTTAGATTAGTTTTTCTGTTTATTAGGAATATCAAAAAGAAGCATTTTTAGAGAAAAATATTTAGATTGGCTATATAAGATGGGGTTTAACTGCTTCAGAAGATAATGTGAAGTTCTCTTTTTCTTCTGAAGGTGTGTATGGGCAACTATTAATGCTTTGGTTATCAACTACTACGAGAATTACATGTTTTCTTTAACTCTTTGTGTTCCTAAAACGTTTTTGCTTTTATTGTATCTAATAATAGTTCATATTAGGGTAAATGAAATTTAGGGAAAATAAGGTAAACTAAATAAATTTCAAAAATAAAATTTGCAATAGAACTGAGACAAATAGAGTAGCAAAATTTGTATGTGAAAACGTCATGACATACATTTTGCCTGAGCAAAATCTCATGGCCATACAGTATAGGACTGCAAAAAGTTGAGCAAATGGTCACTGTTATTTTTCTCTTTGTTTATTTCTTATATTTTTGCTTGAATACTTGCTGTAAGTATTCTACTCTAAAATAACAAAATTTTCCTTCCAGCCTAGCTGCGAAGAGCCTAATTGGAGAGAAAGTCTTATTCCGAAAACTTCGGATGAATACTCATTATCTTGGGATAATGGGGAGAAGAGGAATGTTGAGAAATCTTCCGACAAACTCCTTCCATCCCACACTAAGAAAAGGGATTCTAATAGACTCTGCACTATGACTATAACTTATAAAAATAGATACTTCTCTCCAACAAACTCAAAAGGATCACTCAGCACTCCTAGGAGAGATAGGTATAGTCCCAAGAAATACAAACTTCCTAGTTCCACACCTAGGAAGGGAAACAAGGAATCAGATTCATATCAGCTTGCTACTCCTGTAAGATCTTCATAATTGTGTGTACAAATTATGGTTATTGACGATAAAGTTCTTAATTATATCATTATTATTATTTTAGTGGGTAGCAGATTTCATGAGCTCCAGAGGAGGCTCTGACACTCCTCGTGCTCGTCCAAGAATATCTCATCCAAAGGTGAGCTTTTATTTCAACATTTAGATTAGCAGTATAAAAGGTCATGAATTGAATTTCTCTTTGGGTATTGTAATAATGCATACTGCAAAACAAGTACTCGGTTTCAGAACATTATTAAGCCTCGTCTATATAAATATCTACCTAATAAATTGTAACTAAATACTTATTATACGTTTCTTAATATCATTATGTGGTCCAGAAATACCCTCAATTTTTGTCAAAATCGAAGAAAACTTATATTTTCCTAATTGTATGCACTGAGAATGTCTTATATACAAGGTGGGTAAATACTGTATATGGAAAAATTTTATTGTACAGTGGTCTCCAGAATTAATGCAACACTTGGTGGCGTGATATAGTAGGAAGAAATTGCACTATTTGGAGGAACGTACTTAGAGCTACTCTGGCATAATTGGCAAGCAGAGGAAGGGGGTGTATACGCTTAGGGATGGGGAACGGTTCAGTGAGGGCGGTAAGGGCATCTTGAAAGAATTGTACCTCCTTGGCACGAGAATAGCAAAGGTAAAAGAATTTTTTTATGTGCCAAAGAAGATCCATCGTGGCAGGGATCATAAGAAACCGTATTTATCGGTGTGCACCTCAGACCATATTTTGAAGAAGGAAATTTTGGTAAAAAATTTAATTCAATCTAAAAAGTTAGGAGCTTTTTCAGATAACTCTATTAGCAAAAATCATAAATTCTTACTGAATTCTGTTTTTTCTGATTGTCTTCATTTAAATGACAGTCAACCGTGTAATCTCACTCTACAATTTATAATATTTTTATATGTGAATATATTAATCCATTTTTGAAAATTTGAAATTGGCTTTGAAATTTCCATTATTTAGTGGGCGCTCAATAAAGTTGGGCAAAATAGTTGGTGCAGGTTTTAATGTGTTGCGCTATTTCTCTGCATGGGTAACCATGCTCTAAAAAGAGCACTTTTTGAAGACCAGAAAGGTTTTGGGTTTTGAAAGAATATATCAAGGCCAGATCAGTTTTTGCCCCTTCTTTTGTGTTTGGATTATCTGGAAATGGTTGTTACCCCTTAGACTGCACAGTAGTTGTAATTAAGAAAGAGTGATGCTTCTGTGTCATTCAAAACCTTGGGATTCCCAAGTATCCCCTTTCTCAAATTCTTTATTAAAGCACAAGCAACAACTTTTATGCTCTAGATGGAGGCATGTCGGGTGAAATCCTTTCTCCAGCAGGTGCAGCACAAAGTTGAAATGGATCAACTGATTTATGATTAGTATTTTACATTGAATTTTATTTTTTACCAAAATTTCCTTCTTAAAAATATGGTGTGTTGCATGAACTGGTAAATATGAGCCCCCCTATGATGGATCTCTTTTGGAAAATAAGAAATTTCTTTTACATTTGCTATTTTTGTGCAAAGGCACAATTCTTTCAAGATGCCCTTACTGCCCTCACTGTCCCTTGCCCCATCCCTAAGCATGTACACCCAATTCCTCTCCTTGGCAATGTTACAGGAGTAGCTCTAGTACCTTCCTCCAAATATTACGATTTCTATCCACCATATCACATCACCAAGTGTTGCTTTAATTTTGGACACCACTGTATAAACTGGATTCCATTTTAGCAGCAATGTCATCATTGATATTGAAAAACAAATCCTTTTATCTAAATGGAAGAAAGAAATGCAAATAAAAAATGTTTTTTAAGTGCTTTTAGCTGTCATACTGAAATTTAATAGATGATTTATAAAAAGTAGTACAACAGTAATAGATCCAGAAAGTTTCATTATGGAAAAATTTCCTTACAAATTTCATCTTAAGATGATATCATTCTAGTCTTATCCCTTGGAGGACAAACCAGAGTGGGCTATATGAACTCACTTTTAGTAATTTATGCATGATAAAATAGCCATTTATGATTTTGTTCTTTCACAGTTTTTAGAAATGCATCTCTCGCAAAAAATATGAGTTCTGCTTGTTGAGAATAAGCTTATGCATGTATTGTGCTTATATTTTACCAGCAGTCATACTGGCGTATCATCCATTGGTTCTTTCAGGCTATTTACTTGTTTTATATTAGCTCTACACCTATTACTGCTTAGCTTTAATGCATGTTATAAGCAATGCACTTCATCTCACCTTATCATTTGAAAGAAGCAGTAATAAATTTTGATTTACTACTGCTAATTTTTACTTGGAATGTTATCACTAATGCATGCAATTTTAAATTTTGCTTAGGTGTAAAGCAAAAACGTGAAAGCTTGTGCCATAAAAATTTAATAATTCTTAACATAACCCTTATTTTTGCTACAGTTTTCAAGAGGACCATTTCTATGCACTTACCAGTTACTGGGTGACAGTCTACTAGTACGTTTTGCAGATCAAATTCTCAATAGTAAGGCAGTTATTGGAGGTAATCACAGTTATTTCAAGTATTAAGTAAGATTGTTAAGTATTCATGAGTTTTATTATATGAGGTCATTTACTGGGTGGAAGATTTTATAGACTTACTTGGAATAACACTCAGCTTATACTGTTGTTGATAGTTTTTGCTGTTGCTCTCAAATATTTCTACTGCCATAACAAAGTAGTTTCTATTAATTGGTTCTAATTAAAGTGGTTTGATATCTCTCTTATTCCATCTTTGACATTGTAGAATCAAACTAAGTGACACTTCCAGTCAGTATCTTCTTCAGAATGTACCAGTCTTACCATTTCAAAGATTTAAAGAAGCAAACTTTCTGATGTGACTGAGATTAAAAGTAGTAGTATTTTTAAAAGTGCTTTGACAGCTTAGGTCATTTCGCCCCCACCAGGAATCAAACCTGGGATCGCTTTCACAGAAGTCAAACGCGTTACCCACTTGACTATCTCGGAGCCTGACTGGGATTAAAACCCAGATCTTCAAATCCTTGGCTGATGCTGTTAGCAGTTGAACCAGTGAGCTTAATAGTTGCACTTCATGCATTTTCTTATGCTTTGGTCACCACGTGAGTTGCTTAACTTACCACTGATTCACAATGAGTGATCCTCACTTTTGTCTTGGGATTTTGGTGAAAACTTCTGTGGCAGAGAAAGTGGAGTAATGAAAAAGTGTAATGGGGTTTGTGTGAATGAACCATTATATTGCTGCAATAAATTATTGAAAATATGTTATCAGAGTAGAGGCATATACATGTTTCTCTTCGTCTTAGATCCAGATCCCTTTTCTATATATTTTCCTTGCTGGACATAGATGGAGGTGAGGACAATATTTCAATTACTTTAATTAATATCTGCTTGGATAACACTACTTCCAACAAGTCTAGATATGTTTGAAGTAATGTTATCATAGTGTATGTGCCACCTCAGAAATTTTCATCAACATCTCCAGACACAAGATAGAATCACTCCTTGTCAGTGAAGACCACAGCAGAGGTGGTTGCTACCAAGTTAGAACTACTTACTCACTCGACTTACTTAACATCTCAAACAGTGGAGTAAGAATATTTGTTGTGATACCTCAGTTGGTACAAGCACTTGCCCAAAAGGATTGAGTCATTCCAGACTTCTTCCCTTACATTTTTTCTATCTCAGCTTACACCTCTATGTGACTAGTTCTTCGTGAATTTAACAGTAATAACAGCAAGCAACCTAGCATGTTTATGCATAAAGGTTTTTCTTTTTGATTTCATTGGTTTGAAACATGAAGACCCTCTATTAAATCCTTTAACATTACACTATAACAGCCTAACTGAATCTACCAATGTGTTTCTAAATATACCCTAAAGTGAGTAATAATATGTACAATACAGTGATACTGTAGCTAATGAGTGACCCTAATAATGAATTTCTCATCCTGCAAAGGTTTTTCTGCTGTTTAGGGCTAGAACAAATTATCGTTGTATGCCAAGGTATCACTGTATAAACATGACTGTGTGGACAAGCATTCAAATAATACAAGGTATAACCTTCATAGCTGAAATTAGTATCATTCCTCTTAAAGTTACTACCTAAGCACATCAATTTCTGTTCACTTATTCTGTTTAGTTTATTCCAAAAGTGAATGCAATTTGACACAGGTAAATGAAATTCAAAATGAGTTTTGCTTTAATGGAAAGCACTCATTGTTAACAATCGGTTGTGATGAGAAATGTGTAATTAATTCAGTATTTTTGCATATTTACTAAATTTTTTTGAGTTTTACTGGATGATTCCTTTGTTGTATTTTGCTACTTTGGCATTTGCGTGCTAAACGTGATTTAGTTTCAAAACAGTCCCTCAACTTTTCCAAATAAGCTGTCAAACTGCCATGCTTAGTCACTTTAAATTCTTGAAATATTGATTTCCTAAATTTGTTCTAGTGAAAAATTTGAAGAGCTTCTTTTATGTCTTTCAACATTGCCTTTATGACTTTCCTATTATTTTCAATAGTTGTGAGTCATTGATGACATTTTTTCAAATTCCACAAAGGGAATAGTTTTATTAACAAATAATGCAAACATTGACTTTCAAAATTGTGGACCTTCAGTTTCAAATGTTGTAAACAAGACCAGAATTTATCAATAATTTTTTAGTTTTGTTCATGATTTTGACATTTAATTGCATCATTCATGTTGTAAATTATGCATAATTGCTGATTAATTCTATAAATTTGCATAATTTTTTTCCTGGGAATGGATTAATCCTCTTTCCATTTTTTAGAATAAGGAATGTTGTTTTGGACTTTGATACAGAATTCATATGGCTCCTCAGAAAGAATTAACTTCAATGTCTGAGGTGTTAGTGTATGCATATTTTCTAGAAGCCTGTTTTTCATGCCAACAAAATATATATTTTTTATTGTATTTACTGTATTTTACTAAAAAAGGCCACTCATTTAGATTCTACATCACCCTTTAAAATTTGTGTAGATACACTTTTGTTTACTGTTTTTTTAGTAATTTAGTAGTAGTTGACTGAAGTAGAAAATAGTTTGAAAATCAATCATTCTTAGAAAAATATGTTTATATTGACCTAGAGCATATTTGTACAACAAGGAATCTTTATGATCAATTGAATATTGAATCTTTGCAATATGCTGCACAAGATTAAGCTATAGGTCTCCCATTTTAATTGTAGATGTGATTATGTGTGATTTTCTTCATTGAACTTGTTTCAAGAAGAATTCAATGTAATGGGAATGACTGTATGATATTCGTTTTGCTTGCCTTCAAGTGCGTTATATTTAGTCATTATTTTCTTCTGGATGGAATGAGGATAGTGTACTCACTCCTGGTGAAAATGCAGAAATGTTACTAAAAAAGATATAACTGGAAATGATATCTATATAATTAATTTTGGACATGTAACTTATTTCTATGTAGCATTATGTGTAATACTTAAGTATTTACAGAAAATGCAATTTAGCAAACCAAAAGGTTTGCTAAATTGCATTTTCTCTAATTTGATATTATCCTTTTTATAATTTGAAAAAAACCTTTTTCTGTCCATGTCATGTCCAGAGAATGGAAAGTATTGTAATGGCCTGTGTGTTAGTGGGCAGACAATTGATGGCCTCATTGAAAAGGTGTTGAATTGTAGCCTACCTTTGGAGCCCAAGGTCATTGTGCTAATTGGAACCAATGATTTCTTAAAGGTATGTAATTATTGTTTTCATTGAAGGCATTAAAGAATTCTTACTGATAATATTTGTCATTTATCATCTCCAATTTTTAAAACAAAATGAAATGATGTTTTTATTGTCTTGCCTCACTATTTGGATAATAGTAAACAATAGCAGTATGCTTTTGTATTTGCTTAAAAAACCTATTATTTGGTTGTTTAAATTTGCTTGTTCACTTCTCGGCTTAATTAAATGCAGACACTGCATCTCAGTGAATAGATCTGTATTGAAAGTATCACTGGTATTGAAAACGCTGTGTACTGTAATGTTAGTAGTGATGTAAAAATTGAGGAGTGGAATTAGTGTAAACTTAACCGCACTTGAATTGGGTAGTAAATGGTCCTCAGCTGTGATAAGTTTGACACCCTTATTATATGGTATAAATATATATAAGACTTAAAGAATTGAAGATGAAATATTTCCCTGTTGTATTTTCAGGGGTCAACTTTCAATGAGGTGAGGAGCTGTATGTTGAGGTTGCTAGATGTTCTGAAGACGAAAGTCTCAGAAATTTTGTTGCTGACTGTGCCTCCAATTCCCCGTCTCAAAATGTCCACTTTCTGGGATGACTGGGAGAAGTACAATGGGTGGATAAAACAGCTTCATGATGGTAACATTGTTTTTCAATCCTGATTTTCTCCTATGAATATCTCCTTTAGTCTCCCAGATAACCTAGTGGTCTCTGCATTACCCTTTGGTAGAAGTGGTCCCGGGCTCATTCCCAGTAGGGCTCTATATGTGCTAAATGTACTTAGTGTTTGAAGCACTTTTAACAATACTTTTTCTAACATATCCATCTTTCTTTATATTAAATGTATTATGTACAGTTTGAGCTAGCAAGATTAATTTTCTTCTTGTAAATACAATTGAACCTATTTCCTTCTGATCTTATCATTAAAAGATTTTTGTTAATTTCATATTTCTGCTCCACTGAAAGTAAGTCAGCCAGCTCATTGCTAATTTTCTTTTGGGTCAAATCAGCAGTGGCTATTTAGCAACAAATTTTAGATTTTTTAAATTATAAATTTGACTTTTCTCCTACAGAGACTAATGACTCAATTTACTTGAACATTTCGAAATTTCTCTGCCAATCCCCTAAAATGTTCCATAGTTAGTGAGCACCATTTACCTCCCTCGTCCCCAGTACGCAATGCATCATCCTACTGACAGTGCTCCTTTTACTTCAGTTCTCTCTTGACTCCTCCTTACCTCATGTCTTACTTTCCTTCCTTCCTCTTTCCACTTCCTTACAGCCTTCCCACTATTATTGTCTTTTGCTATTTCTTGTACATTATTGTGTTTATGGTATTCCTATGTTACCTGATGATGGTGATCAGGTGATCATTTGTTAAAATTAGTGATATCTATAAAAGTTTTAGTGGAAAGATTAGAAGATCTGTTCTGCAATAAGTATTTTTTTTATATTTCTGATTTTATCTTCCTATTGTTTTCTTTTTTAACTTTCTTTTTCACTGATTTTCCCAAAAGGCGTTACTTTTGGGAAAGTCAATCAACCATAAGAAGTGCTGCATTTAGACAATAGAATTTCTAATACCAAACTGATGAACAAATTTAGCTGCAATGACTAAGAAAATGAGGTGAAATATACAGTAATTATGTGTCTGCTGGAGTTTTGTAACAATATTGTTTGATTCCTTTCAAATAAATGCACTCTTTAATTTTTGCAGTCTCCATTTGATTCACAATTTTGAATAATTCTCAATTATATTGTTGTTGTAAATCTCTGCTTGTTTCTTTTAATTTTCTAATGAATGATTCAGGTTTTAAATTATAAATATGAAATCTCTATGACTTAATTTTAATATCAAAAGACTCTCCCTGTACACTGTTTTTAATAGTCATATCTCAACTTTTCAATAGTGCATTTCTTTATCATTAACCATTACTGAAACATTTTTCTTTAGGTTCAACAATAACAGTTCTTGATACAGCTAGACTTTACCTTAAGAAGCCACGAGAACCAGATATTTCTTGTTATGAAAGGTAAGACTAAGTTTGGAAATTGGTGCTTTAGATTCTCATTTGTATATCCAGTTACATTGAAATCTTGCCACCTTGGATGCAAGCTGCATAACAGGCAGTGAGTTTCATGTGAGTGAGCCTTGAAAAGTGAGAGGGAGAAAGAGAGGAAAAACATGTAGGAGATTGTCTCCTTGCTTCACTTGTAGGGTTTGAATGGATTTTTTGTGTTATTACGATTATAGTCAATTTTTTTGGTCTCCTCTGTTTGGTGGCATTAACTTAGCAGAATAGTATTATAACAAAATGGATGCTGGAATTCATTAATTCTTTGGTTACTAAAATTCAGTATTCCAATATATATATATTTCAGTATATTTTAATTTGGGTGGGAAATACCATTGGCATAGATTTCAAATTGTGGTACTGCCACTCCCCATCTTACTTTAGATTGGTTGCCCCAGCATACCGTTCCCCTTATTTTCTTATTATTCTATTAACCTCCTCATGAGACCTTTTGAACTTTCACTACCCCGCAAACAATATTGCAAAAGGGGTTTTTTGTCATTGGACTTCACCTTCAACCATTGCTAATTCTATGGTTCCTTTGTGAAAACAGACAATACCTTTAGGTGAACAAAATAGAAGAGAAAGGAATGAGTAGGGGCTACACTTGCGACTACTTTGAACTTCAAATGATTCATTTCCATTGTATTCAACCAGATAATGTCTCTTTTTATCTTATCTTTCCTTAGTAGGTTTTGCTCTTATTTTATGCTCCTCTTATCAAGAGCATTTTTCAGGAAAAAATTAATTAGTTGAAATATAATTGATTGTGTTTGTATTCCTTGTTATTATTTATCTATTTCATCTCTTGCCAAAATCTTTCTTTATGATCACTGATATGTATAAATGAGCTAAGATTACTTAAATAGGAGATGTGACATAGTTTTTGAATGAAAGACTGTATAGGCAATTCAAATGGAAGAGGAAAGATAAGTCTGTAATTCAGTTGATGGAGGATATGTTGGAGATAGATCCAGAATATATTAAAGTAATCTGAGTAACCTATATTATTCAATAGGTAGGAAAAAACTAAGTTGAATCCATAATTGAAATGTAGATTGTTGTATGTATACAATTTTCTTTTTTAGTTTTTAAGTAATAGGTCTCTGGAGTCCCTTTATAGCGTATAGTAGTAGTGATAACAAGTATTTTCATTTACATTAGGACCCCATAAGCTGCCATCTGGCCTATGGCAGGAGTTGTGAGAACACTGAACTTACCAAGAAGTTAGCTTATCAGTGATTGTTATTCCTAATACTATTAGTAAAAAGAGACCAGAATTAGCTATCCATTTTGACTATAATCTCATGAAATCTCTTTGTCATCTGGTCTTGGAAATCTTGTTCTCTGAGTTCAGGAATCACAATACCACATATTTCATTGTGAAAATCAGTGCTCAAAAATTTCTATGCCAGCTTATACCTATACTCGGTTCTTCTAACCTTAAGAGATTCCCAGCTGAGACTTCTGATAATTTTTGATACATTGATATCAAAACCATAATCTCCTTTAACAAAATGAGCCTCTCTGTATTGTATGCACTCTACCTCCAAGATCAGACCCTTCTCATGTGGATTCCATACTATACAGCAATACTTGATCAAAAACAAATGAACGAAAAATAAACCAACTCTTTGACATTCGAATAACTGCCCCTGAGAACGTAGTTACATAGCCTCAAAGTTCTATCGACGGACCCCTTTGCATTTTTATTGTGCATTTTAAACGATTGATTACTACTGAAAGGACTCATAGATATATATACTGATTTGTGAATTGTAACATTGCATCACTTATATGAAAGGAAATTTGGCTAAAGTTACGGCTTGGGGAGAGTGTCATGCTCATTGTTACACATTTTTCTATGTTCAAACCGAGCTGCCAATCTTCACACCATTTTGAAATGGCATCCAAGTCACCCTGTATCATAAAACATATCTTCGGCATTTTTAATTTTTAAGAGCGTTGTCTGCAAAGAGTCTCTCGTTACTCTTTACATTGTCTGTTTTTTCCTAATAATCTTACATTTTAGGCACAATGATTAAATATTTCTTTCGGAAAAGTTCGTCCTAAAGACACAAAGAGTTTAAAATGTAATTAAGTAATTCTTTTCATTATTGCAGTGATACATTTTTATATTAGCGAAAATTAAGGCAACATAGTGACTTTTACTCAATAACTCCAAAAAAGAGTGAATTATGCATGAAATTTAGGCCAAAATAAAGAAATCCGACTTTCATTCCCGTTTAATACTATACTGCTAACATAGTGAGCATCAATGAATTGTAAATACTGTTTATGGTAATATTATATGCACAAAAGCATTTCAAAAGAATTTAAAGAGTTGCCGACAGTGTTTCACTCATTGTCAGCTCTCTTCTATTAAGACCAAACAGAATGCAAAGAAAACTTTTACTCACGCTCTTCAAGCTTCACACCAGTTATACGGGTTGCATGCAAGGTGGTAAGATTTCGATGTAACTGGGTGTACCTCCTAGTATTTTCACACCTCTGATATTGTATTATTTTATTAACATTTTTCAGATTCATGGGTTATGGGCCAAGGAAACGCCCGGATCTCATTCATCTTAACAAAGGAGGTTTGAAACTGATGCATCGAGAAATCCTTAATTATGCAAATGTAAGTACTTTGAATCAGCTTATGTTGCCAATCAGCTAATCTAGTAGAGAGAATCCTTCTCTTATTTAGGTTTCCAAGTTCAAGTAGGTTGTTGTTATTGGTGAATAGCAAATTTACATGGTTTGAACAAAATATACACGGAATTGTTGTTTTCTTAAAAAAATCTTTATTTATTCATTGATATCATTGTTGTCACCTTCAAAGTATTCCCCTTCAAATATAATATATTTGTGCCAGCACTTTTTTCAATTCTCGAAGCACTTCTGGAATGCAATTCTTGGTATGGCGTTTAGCTCCTTCAGCGATGCTGTCTGGATCTCCTCAATGTTGCCAAAACGTTGTCCTTTCAAGGTTTTTTTCAGTTTTGGGTATAGGAAGAAATCACAGGGGGCCATGTCCGGTGAATATACAGTGGTTGAGGCATCATAATGGTGTTGGTTTTTGCTGAAAATTTGCGAACAAGCAGTGAGGTGTGAGCTGGTTCGTTATTACGGTGCAATTGCCACAAATTGTCTCACCACAGGTCCAATTGTTTTCTTCGTATTGCTTCATGCAAACGGCATAGAACTTCCAGGTAATATTCCTTATTGACCGTAAGACCTGGTGGCCAGAACTCATGATGCACTATGCCATTGAAATCGAAGAAAACCATGAGCAGAACCTTCATACTCGTATTATATCGAACTTGACGTGTTCTTTTCGGTCTTGGTTCTTCAGGAAGTTTCCATTGGGAAGACTTGGCCATAGTTTCGATGTCATACCTGTACCTGTTTCGTCACCAGTTATGACCATTTAATACATTCTGGATTGTCATTGACTTCATTCAGCAATGCTTTAGCAATGTTCATTCAGTGCCTCTTTTTGGTCAAAATTCAACTATTTTGGGACATATTTTGCTGTCATCCATTTCATACCCAAAACATGCGTAAAAATTGCTTGGCATGAGCCAAATGATATGCCAACCTCATCAGCAACCTCTCTGATAGTGATTCAGCAATCGTCCATAGTCATTTTCTTCATCTTTCCGACGTTATCATCGGTTGTCAATGTGCTGGGATGTCCAGGGTGCTCGTCATCTTCAGTGTCATTACGACCCTATTGAAAACGTTTGTACCACTTGTAAATGCTCGTTTTATTCATTGAACATTTGCCAAAAGCAACATTTAACATTTCCATTGTGGTGCAGCACTTAATTCCCTGTTCTATCACAGAATTCAATGGAAATTCTTTGTTCCATTTTTGCTACAAGTCAAAAATTGTCGATCATAGTTCAACACATGTAACCTCTTTGACAGCCAACAATAGACTAAGCTTTCAAAATGGCTGCCCTTAACAATGTATGTTAGGGACATGTGTACCAATACACAGAAAAAAATTTTACAATTGGAATTATACTGCCCAGGAAATTTAAAAATTCTGTTCTTTTTTGATTACACCTCATACATACATTATATCCTGACATGCAAGTCAACATTTTTCTGAATATTCAGTTTTGACATAATGCCATAAAAATTTGTCTGCTTTGACCCTTGCATAGTTCTATTTTTATTGGACTATGTAGATAGCCATAATGGGCAATTGCTCTGTGGAGTGCAAATTTTTATGCAGTTTTTTTAGCAATTTTTAGCAAAAAAGGAGCAAAAAGGTCTTCTTTCTAGCAATTAGATGCTAGAAAGAAGACCTTTTTGACTCCTGGAAATGAAAAACCCTCTATGGAAGACATCCTCAAGTATACCTCAAGTATGATTATCCCTAAGTGCATGTTGACAGAGAAGCATCAGGCTATTGGCTCAGTCATAGAATATTATTCCTTGAAACAAGGTTTTATTGTAAAAATCCAAGATCAAATACTAGAATCAAAGAACTACAGAAAACTTATTATCAAGGATCCAGCGATTAAAAATGACAGCTATAGAAAATGTAAAAACACATCCTTAACCATCCAGCATATAACATCAGGCTGTAAGATGCTGTCAGCTACAGATTATATCAAAAGACTTGACAATGTAGGAGGGATGATTCATCAAAAAATACCTATGCAACATTAAATTTTGAATGATAGTACACTATACTATGAGTATAAACCACTGGCTGTTTTAGAAAGTGAGAATTGTAAGCTATTCTGGAACTAATTGGTAATAACTGGTATTACTATAGTTGCCACTAGGCCAAATATCATCTTCATACTAAAAAGGAACATTTCTGATATATGTTACTGTTCCAAATACACATCACTTGCAACAATTGCATGGGGATAAATTAAACACTGGGAACTTGCTGAAAAAATCAAAAAAGTAGGGCAACAAGAACTTATCAATATCCTACCTATCATTATTTCTGCCACAGGTGTGGTTCCAGAAACACTTTTAGATAATCTTATGAAAATTAGTGTACCCCACAAACTATAATTCAAGTACAAAAATCTGTTCTGTTAAGTACATGCAATGAAGTTAGAAAATTTCTTAGTATGCCTATGCCTACAATAAACTTGAGTAAAAAAGTAAATTAGTTTGATATGAATTCCTTTGGTAAAATGTACTTGAGATGGGTGAAAGTTTTCAGATCTGTAACTGAGAAATGAAAAACTCACTTACTTAACCTTACGATTCTTGAGCTTCCAGTATAAAACAATTGGTGTCATATTAAATTATAGTCTAATTTTAATTAGACTTTTAAAAAATTGTTGACTAAGAAAGTCAAGCATTTTATGTGAAATTTGTACAAAAGGAGGTTAATTTGAAAAATATTAAAGACAATCGTGAAATCTTGGTGACATCTGGTGATGTTGTGGACCTTGCTTGACAAATTTTATTCTAATAAAGAGGTTTCATCTATTTGTGAAATTTGTAATTTTTCATAAAATCTTGTGTCATAAAACATTTTCAATTTGAAAACAAGAAGGGTTTAAAATAACCATGTTATACATGTTTCTTTTTGTCTTTGTTAACACTGTAGCATTATCAGAAGTATTCTTTGTTTTTTAAAATATATTTACGTATATGGTTCAAAATTCATATGCAATATTATTTTGTTATTTCTTAGAGTGAAAAATATTATGGCATTAATGAGTATATTTAACTGATGTAAAGTGGTTTAGCTAAGTTGTCCAAAGTACTATACTGTAATGATGATAGAAGCATATGTTTCTGGTCACAAGAGTTAGCAGTGCCTCTTAAATCATTGGGCTGCTTTTGTACCAAAACCTGTGATTATAAAAATCTAATGATGTCTATTTTAATAATATAATAAGTAAATTGCCTCGAGAAAAATGTATCTAGAATTATTAAAGAAGTATAAAATTAAGATTAGAAAAATAAAAAATAAATTATGATGGAAATTTTAAAACTTAATGAAACCTTGGAAAATTTTAGAATTATATTATTCTTTGTTACTGCTGTAATTTAATTATTTCTTTCATTTTCTTGTTGATTAGCTGCTCAGTTGAGATATCATTTTAATTTAGTTGTTATTTTACTTTCAGAAAATGAAATAATGCTGGAAACGAGAATGAAGTAAGGAGAATTACCATGACAACATAGTTTGCTGTCTACCTTCCAAATGTTTTTTCATCCTTTTAATTTCAATTTTCTGGAAGATTATCTTTTTTTTTTCTGTAATATGAAATGGATTCATATTATTTGATTTCTAACATTTTTATGCTATGGATGAAAACAATGTGATAGATAAATTAAAGAATAGTGAAGGAATGATTGGCATTACTTGTAAATAGCAGAATGAAAATGAAAAATATTTCCTGATCAATAGTTAAAGGAAAATTTATGTTGAAATGTAACCTTATTTATTTATAAATATACTGAAAGAGCCTTGTTCCTTGCATGCAGTATTGAACAGTGAATGGTCATCTATGTTTAAGCTGGAATTTAAATGTTACTGTTGTTCAATTATTGTTAATTCTTCAGAAGTAAAATCATCAATCGACATTTCCATTGACATTTGAACTCTTATCAAAGCAAAACAATAACTTGCTTAATCCACATTTAAAACCTCAGAAGTGCTTTGAAATGACGTTTATGTGAAAACTTATCTTGAAATGTTACTTAAAAATACAGAAAATTTATTTACATATAAATTTTACATTGACTGTCTTTGTTGTATTTGAAGCTACCATGCAGTATTTTTGTCTCCCTTTTTCCCAATCCACAGGAACACCTGGCTATAGCCTCCTCATATTATCCAAACACTTTTTCTTTGTTGTGTTGTAGATAACCTGAAATTCTTTCTGCTGGCTTATTTAAAAATTTGACTGGATGATAACAGGTCAAATATAGCAGAATTTTCCTTTCCAGATTTTTCTGATTGCATTTCTAGTAGCCTTCAACCTCACAGAAAAAAAAACAATGTCTTCATTGCTTAATTTGCTTTGCTATATTCAAAGATTCTATTAGTTAGACAGAGAAAGGGAATTTCTTTATGCCTGCAATGAAATAAATCTGCAATTAACCACTTCCCAAGATATCCTGTAGTTAAGAGGGTTTAAGTATAGAGTGGTTTAAGATCTAGTCACACCTAAGATATCTTTTAATTAGGATTTTGTACCTTTTGACCATTATTTACTTTCTAAAAGATATATCAGTTATGCTGTTAAGCGTATTGAGCTTGTCTAGCATGCTTTCTTTTATCTGCATTCTATTTGTAAATCTCTGTTGTTTTACCTAACATGTAGATATACTGTATACAGGTTAAAATTAAAGGAATTAAATAAGTGAAATATAATATCAAATGGGAAGAAAGACTTTCTCTCCATTCTTAGTTAAGTATAAGCGCACAAAAAAAGTATGCTTCTTCCCAAGTCCAACTTTTACAAAAAAATTGACAGAAAGGGGTTGATTCAAGCTACCAATATAATTCTATAACTCCTTCACTCTGGAGACCTAGATTGCCAACCTTAAAGTGGACAGAAGGCCAAATTCCAGTGCTTTATATGATGAATAATTATAAACACACAAAAATCAGCAATTGCAAACTTATTTCTAAATATAATTTTCAAAAATGGATTGTTCATTCTCAATTTTTCCACTCCTTGATTATAGAATTAATTTGAGCCAAGTTGAGAATACCTCAGGTGTTTTTGAAGTTAATCATTTGTTTGGTTTAGCTTTCGTCGTTCATTAAAATAGTCTCATATTAAGCTTAAATTTTCTGCTTTCCCTATTTAAAAAATTGAGACCATAAGGAAAAAATTTAGAACTCGTTCATAAATTTTACTTTCAAATAAATTCACGAATTTGTATAATAACCCAATTTATAATTTTAAAGAAAATCGATTAAATGTTACTGAAACTATGTGTTTAAAAGTGCTTAAGCTCAGAAAAAATGAAAAGCATGTTCTCATAAAGACGTTGACATTTGCCTGGTATTAAATCCCCACCCGAAGACCTATCTTGATGCATGAAGTTAATTGCTCTTGTATAGGTAACAAAGGCCATCTATTGCAACACCTAACACATCTATATTGTGGTAAGGGTGCGTCATTCCAGAGCGTAAGGAAGCGTCTTCCAAAGTTTCGAGAAGCTTTGGGCAGGAGCATTCCTTGGAAGACGCTCCAGTTTCGCGTCGCACCCTTGCCACATCTGGTGACCCATAGGGTCAGGAGCGGTCAACCCCGAGTATATAACGGGTTCGATTCGCGGCAAAGGACAGTTCGGGGTCCAGTGGAATCGGGATATCTTCGGGTGACCATTTACTGGACGTCGAGCACGGGACAGATCGGTGCGCGAGTGACCGCGCTACCGTACTCGAGGCTCAGGGTCCAACCGGCGAGCGAAGCTGCTGGAAAAGGCCCCGAGACACCCCATCCCCAGGGATCGACCGGAGGACTCCCGCCGGACACGACCCTGCGCCCTATCGTTAGCCGGCCAGGCTAGAGAGCCAGAATTGGAGTGTGATTCTCCTTTTCCTTAACGTGCATCATAAAATTGGGGAATACTTTTGTAAGGCATTTATTGCAATAAACAAGTTTAAACTGATACTCGGCCTACGGCGGTTATTCTAGCCCGATACTCAATATCACAGCGCACGCGGCCGGAGTTGCGGCACCACTACGACAATATTAATCTACTAATTCGATGGACTAGTCTGACAACCTGTCTTCTTTTTTCGTGCTGAATTTCATAGCAAGAAAATATTTTTTAATTCCTTACTTGCAGGTGTAACATGATCTTTGTTGGAGTCGATGTTTTCATATGTAATACAGTTGTAAGACTTCTTCTTTGAGCCAAGAGCTTCTCCCAAGCTTGCAATTACCATATGCCTGACTGGTAGCACTAGATGTGAATTGTCAGATTCTTCAGTAATATTTTGCTCACATATCTCTATGAGCTCGTTAATTGTTAGCTATGTCAATTCTACAGCTCATTAACATTATCACCATCGACTTCTAAATCTAATTTTCTGGAAAGATTAATAACATCTTTCCATTTCGTCTTTGAAAAGGAATGGACAAGAAAAATCCTCCAGACACCCCCAAATAAATAAAATAAATGACAAAGCAGGTAATTACAATGCCATGACTGTTTTGGGAAGAAGATGCATAGGACATAGCATCTAAAGATCATTTAGATAGTCTATCCTTGCCAACTCCTCCACCGGCAGTTGCCAATGGAGGAAAAACAGTTAATAAAAAGAGGGCAGCGACAGATCCTTTAGACACCTTTATAAATTATTTTGAAAAAAACCAAAGCTCCTCGTCCAACCCAGACCTTGATTTTTTTAAAAGCATGCTGCCAGACATGGCAGAATTAACACGAAAACACGTTTTAAAACGCCTATTTGGCGAAGCTTATACAAATTCGTGACATTCTTGAAGATATCGCTCAGGAAAACACTTCTCGTCTTCGTTAGAATCGCCGTTCAGTGGCATTCATGTGATACCCAAGGGAAGGACTTAAATTCTGAGGGTATTGGTTTTCAGAATAATTATAATAGTTTTTTTCATATACAAATAAATACCTGTAAGAAATTATTTAATTATGATGTGATGATAGCCACAGGAGTAGAGGAACGCCTCTACTCCTATGGCTCTAAGGTAGTTTGTATCCTTGAACATCAAAACAGGTCTCATTAACGACGTCAACGTTTGAAAGGTTTCTTTTTTCATCCGATAAAAGTTTTGAAACCTCGTTTAATCGAGGTTCAGTTGTTGTGAAATCAAGTAGACTCTATGTTACTTGACATTATTTTTTAAATATGGTTGAATCCAAAATCTCCTTTGTTTCCTCCTTTTTCTTTTTACTAATAATGTTCAGAGCAACCGTACATCCTCTTCATCAGACGACATCTCGATGTGTTCGGAGTTGAAGGCGCATGTCACTCGCTACTTAGGTGTGAAAGCTTACGACGCTACACGCTGCATCGCAAGCGACTTGCCGTGCAGAGTGCTACGCCAATTGCCACTGCTACCTCGGTGTGAACTCTACCTTAGGCGCAGCTTTGGTCTGCACCGGAGAATGATTTATGAAATGCCTGCAGAAAAATTATTTTATCTAATTTCACTAAGTTATATACATTAATCAGTAAAATGCCATTGTCTGTACAAGGAAAGGATTTATCCAGCAGTCTCAACCAGGATTAGGGTTGCTCAGATTAACACAATGGCCGATTACTGATTAATCGGCCGACACCGATTAATGGGCTGACTAATAAAACTTAGGGGTAGAGAAAGGAGTGATTTAAGTGGAACCGTGCGCCCGGCTGGCTAGATTTTTAAATGGCAGCGTAAGTTTTAACCAAGCTAAAAATTCTCTCACTTTTAATGGAAGATGCTGGGTCACTTAGATATTTCATTACTAGTTTATTCAAACTAAGCGTAAGTTTTTTTGGAACTTCTCCACGTATTAATGGGTCGCAGTATTTTGGTTAAATGGGTAAACTTAAATATTTTTCTTATTTTGGTCTAAACCTATGTTCGTTCGTTTCTTCTTTTGTTTTATTTTCTCCTCTTCTTGCGTTTCCCAGAGGCTAATTTATCTGATAAGTTTTGAGATTCTCCCAGATCATTCCCGGAAGTAAAAGATTCATAACTCTCTCCAAGGAAGGAAAAGATAATAAATATGTGATCAGAGATGCTCCTTGGTTGTAAGCATGGTAAGTAAAGCGTAAGATTGGTTTCGCTAAATGTATTAATAAAGGAACAGGTATATTTTAACTTTATGAAAGTTGTATCAACTGAGTAAACTCATCCTTAAAAATGGTTCATTGTCTTCGATAATAGTTGCTTTTCAATTGTCTTCCTTACCAAAAATTTCAACCTTTCTGAATAGATGTCATCCTCTTGTGTGGTTCACTCTACATTGGTTCTGTCTCATGTGGTTTTTCGAACCACAAACCCTTAACTAGTCCTCTCAACTGAAATATACACAAAGGCATATAAACTTTGCATATATAGAGGTATTGCGCGTTAATAGGAAATTAAGGGTAACAATCCATTACAACAAGTGGTTATCACATATTCCTACGGTTTATTTTTCTTTCTTTTGAAAGATACATTTTGTTAATTGTTATTGCCACTATGATAGGAACAATTGCAATGCCATTCCGTTAAGTATATTTTTTTAGTAATTGCAAATGAATACAAATTAAAGTTAATGTTAAAAAAATTCTTGAGAATTTGCAATTATCTGTGAAAAATAAGTGAATAATCAACAAAAGAATGATGTTGGGGTGTCTACAGATAGGCCTCGTCTTTTGCGGAGATTACGTTCCTAAAAAATCGGCGAAAGACTATGTCGCGAAAGAAGGGTAATTAGAGTGGTAGAAAATGCAAGGTTCGGACCCAAGTATATATTTGGAAATGGACCAAGATGAATTTGCATTTACATTGGTGAGATATGAGAATAGAGAAAGAGACAGCAAATTAATTAAATAACCGACCGTGGTATTTCTATTCAATCTAAATATTTTCTCTCGAAAACATATACCGAATGTTGGATTTCATAAATCTCACAACATTTTATAATAATTTAATAATTATAGTGATCAAAGTAGTAGTTTCCTTCCCTCCCATTCCCTTATCACCCCTACAGCGCCACCCCTATCCGTTGTCTGAACATAAAAAGGTTTGCAAGCAACTGACTCGTCCTCTCTTCTGTTGACTGCTGAAGGTTACTGTTCAACTCTGTTGGAAGACACCTCTCTGCCGTACGAAGGACGTCGTCTGGCGTTGAAGACCTTATCGCAGACACTTGGTCGCCTCTTTTCGTGAGTCTTACTATATATAATAACGTTAAAAGTTTTAAATGTTCCTCGGTAATTTAGGTCGTAGAATGCTTTAATAAATATTTATGGTGATTCATCAGTTCTCAGTATCTTCGCAGGAATTTGTTAACGTTAGGTGAATGAGTAACCGCAGGGGGTTTTATGTCAATGAAACTGTTATTTCATTTCGGTCCATAATCTTATCGCAGGAAATTTTATTTAGGCTATGTAATACCGTCATCGCAAGTTTGTTACCCGAGCGTTGCTCTTTTAGCGTAAAGATCTCTTTAAAAGGCAACTAAAGATGTTTGTGTTTCATTCTGATTGCGACGTTCCTAGCATGTCAATTTTGACTCTTTTGGATTTGATGCATTTGTTCCGAACGACACGCCTTCAACAATGAGCTGTTCTGTTTAATGGAGTACTCATTCGACTAGCTGATTCTGACAATGAGGGGGACAAATTTTCGATTTTTCTAAATCTGAAATATATTACCTACGTTCGGATCTCGATGTTAAGTTTCTAGTTTTTCTCAGATATCTTCTACTTGGGTGCATCGAGGTTTGATACCATTAACAACCGGGTCTGATTTCGGCATCAGCGGTACATTCCGCCTGTTATCTACCTGTGTAGTTGATTAATTGAAATACTTCCTTCAGAATGGAATCTAAAGTTAGCATTTGAGTATTGAGCTCTCGGGATAGTTAACCATCAGACTAGACTTACATTGAAATAACTCTTCTTTTACTTGGTCTTAAAGTTTCTCCGGTTCAATACTGTTTTAAATCGTTGGTTCCGTGAGCCTACCCTGAAAGTAGGGTCTTAAAAGCTGTAGCGGGAAGTAACCTTGGGCATTTGACTGGTTCGCGGATAAATGACCTCGATAGTCTAAAGCATAGGATTGGATGAATTAATTTCCTCGACTCCTTCGGTTTATTTTGTAATAGCGGGTTTAATCGATTAATGCCGGGATTAACTTCGTATCATTGCAATTGAAAGGTGGGAGGTGATTTCGTAATCAGAGCTTACTTGAGACATTCGTTAATGTAAAGGTAGGACGCAACCGAGGAATATCCTAATTTGTTCCTTTTTGTTCGATTGGGCATTTCAGCGACGCGATGACGATTACGTAACTTCAAGTTACATACTAGATATACTAGACATGCTAGACTTTTGGTATAATAGATTCTTTGCAGTATAGTTAGTCGATATTTCACTCTGGAAAAAGGCGCAGTGTAAACTTTAATCAAATTTACGAACTTTTGCCTTACCTGCGTGAATTTTACAAATTTAAAGTTTTTAATGTTGTTAAATTTAAATTTAACGTTATTCGATATTCAAACTAATCTATTGAATTCGCCTCCATTGAATTCAAGTAACCGTTGGACTTAACCTACATTGAAATAGCTCTTAAATTTCCCGGTTCTAAATTCTTTGGCATAATGTCGTAGCATGTTGGCTGCATGAGCCTTCTCATTGTCAGAAAGTAATAAGCCAACAGAACGAGCAGCGAAAAAAAAAAAACCATGTGCAAGGCTCTGGTTCGCAGATTGCAGTGACATCGTGAGTCACAAGCACAGGAATGGGAGAATTAAGATTTTCCGCGATTCCTTCGCCCTTTTAGCTTATTTTCTGTTGGCAAGTTTAATCAATAATGTCAAGATATCGTGAACTCAAAGAGTTGGCGACGATGCAATGAAAATGTGGGACGAGAGGAGTTTTCCGTAACAGCTGAATTGACACCGCTCACGTGAGGGTGGGATACAACCTAGAAATATTCAAATTGGTTCCTTTTAATTCGATCATGCATTTCAGCGACGCGATGACTGTTAGTTAATCTAAGATTTTGTAATGTACTAGAATTTTTATAGCGAATTCTTTGCATTATAATTAATCGATATTTCACTCAAAAAGGGCGAATAGTGAACTGTTAAATTTTGTTCGTATGAATTTTCCAAATTTCAACATTGAATATGTTCGCGATTCGATATAGAAAATGCTAAAGCCTGCATTGTATGTTGTGCCGTGCAGCGGTTCCCTCGCATGCGTTGTCTGAAATCAGCTCTGGTGACCTGACGTCTTAGAGATAAAACGTAGAGAAGATACTTACATAGCGGCAGTTACTGGGTTTCTGGTGGTGCTTGAATTCTTCGTGCAAATTTTGTCACTGTTCAAGTGAATTCTGTCGAATTTTTTGACAACGAACCTAATCAAACCGGCATTTGTTGAACTTTTAATCATCATAGAATTTTACTTCTGCCAGAAAACTTTCAAAATCTGAGACCTAAGCACTTAAGAACTCTAAAAAAAGTCACTTTAAGCTCAAAAAATAAGATTAAAAAGTGTCAAGTAATTTTCTAAGAATGTTAAAGCAGTTATAACTGCTTTAACTATAGAACTATAGTTCTAGCAGCTATAATTGAATTTTTTCAAAACCAGTTACTAATGTATCTATTAATAAGAATTTATTTTGAAGCAATTTTAAACTTAACAATTTTTCCAGAGTTTAGTAAGCTATCTATCATAAATTTTGATTATCCAATCCAAAGGGAAAAAATTCCAATTTTTATATTAAGCATAAAGTATGCCAAGTATGTTCAGTAAAATCTTGTGTAATTTTAATAACCAATACTTCTACTGCAGGTTTAGTGCAACAAATTGAATTCGGCTGGATTTCTAATTTGGAGGAATTGCAGCAAAGACACCAGGAGCATATTTTTTATGTGCTTTATTGAAAATATTTTGAAGTGTACATTTTATTACAGAGATCAATAAAGAAATGTCAGAAAGGACCTTTTCAAGTTTCATTTTTGAATATGTCCAACTCCTCACCCGCCAAAATTTTTGGTACAGCAGGAGACGTCAAACCTGGGCCTATCTCGGAGCTCAAAAAATCAATTGTTTTTCCTGTAGATGTGGCAGCCATTTTGTCTTCTGCACTTGTATTCCAAGTGATCTGTGTCCTTTCAATGGCTATGTTCAGAATAATTCAAAGTTAAAATTATTCTGAGCATAGCCATTGAATACAAGTACAGAAGGCAAAAATTGATCTGAAAAATAAAATTATGAAACATGAGAAAACAGAATTATTTTTTTAACCAATTGAATGACCTTGGGGACTTAGTACAATTTTTCAAGCGCTTCTGGCTTCAAAGGGTTAAAGTGGCACTAAAGGGTTAAAAGAGCATAAAGGGTTAAAGCAAAATTTCTGGAAATTCTAGAATGTTCTGGAAACTTCACAATTTCTTCCATAGAATTCTGAATTCAAACTTGATCAAAATTTGACTGAAAGTTAAGAAACCATGAAGAGACAATATCAAATTAGAGACTTTGAAAAGTAGAACTTGAGAATAACTACATGAAGCAATGGGAAAATGAGAACGAGAATTAAACTACCAAGCAATATTAAAAATTGCAATTAACTTCAAAGAATATCACAAGCCAAGCATAATGTGAACGTATGAAAATTGCTATCAAAATGAAAGTTAATTTGCCTTAGGAAAGAACACTTAAAAATTACACAGCCTTAGACCTACTTTATGATACAGCATGAGGTAAAGCAAACCAAACAAAAATTTTACCATGATCATAAAACAGAAAAAGTCATGAATCATTATGAATAATTATAATTCCATTCAAGTTTCCATAGAGGCAATCAGCAAAATGATTTTTGAGATATGAACATGGAAGGCTTGTTTTGGAACTGCAGTATTCCTTTAAATTATTCAATTTCAATGGTTCAATTAAAATGTGGAACATACACTAAACTGAGAAATACGCAGGCCTGGAAAACTTTGCAACCTGTAGCAATGTATAGATATAAAGAAGAATGGAGCAAAACTTATAACAGAATTAAAGGAAGTTTCTGGTCTAAAGAATATTCTAAATAAATGCTCCTTGGAAACTGACCTCTAACACTGCTTAAAAATTCAGTCTTCACCATGAATTTTACTATTTACAATTTTTGAAAAACGAATTAGAGGATTTGGTAAAAAAATCACAGTTCAAGAAAACTTGTCCTAAAAACTTGTTTGACCAGAAAATGGAAAATTTATTATCTCTATGAGGTTTAATATATTGAGGATAACAAACTTCCTGTGTAAAAACAAGAATTATGTTGACTTCATCCCACAGATTAATTAATCTGGAAAGGCTGCACATTTAGCTTTCAAAAACAAGAATATGAGCAGTTTTCCAAAACCTCTGACTTCCTTAAAATTCAAATCAAAGCCATTTCTGATTATGATTTAAAGTATCTTGAGGAATGAAATTCACCACTAATGTTAATATTATTTAAGAAAAACGTTGAAATTGGGAAGAAGTTCCTTCTCTCTAATAAGAATGCATACAATAATTTACTCTATGAAATACAGAATAATTTGACAGAAATACTGCAGATTCCAAAGCACATACCACATCAAAACAAGACTTTCTAGAGCCTTAAAACAAATCACACACCAACTTGATCTCTAGATCAAATGGTTCATCATACTTAGTGAATATTGATTAAAATTAAATAAACAATTTAGCTTCCTTTCATGCAAAACAAAAGTTGACAGCAGTTAAAATTTTGTCTAGAATGAATTTCTATTTAACATTCTCTGACCACACGTGGAGCAAATTTAATTAGAGATTCTTGATAGGAAAAACACTCCAAACCTTAAAAACTCCTAAATGCCCCTACAGTAAAATTTTAGCATGGCATGCATGGCATAATAAACATTTAAATAAAAAAATCTGAATACTTCTTGATGTCTCATGTTTACAAATGAAATCTTTGTTTAAAACATTCTACAATGACCATTCACTCAATTAATTTGGTCTTTAAATGCAAATGATGAAAGTGGCAGCATTGTTATTTATCAAGATCACAATGTGGTTTGTAAATCATATTTTAATATAATTGAATACTTTAAACCCTAAATTGAATGATTTGATGGATTCAAGATGTTGATGATAGGCATATAATTACTCCTATCTTCTGAGAAAATGACAGTTTTACAAAATAATGATATACAAAGTTAATTACATAGTAATATTATTAAAAAAGATTATTTTCATTCTATATAGCATTAAACAATTAAACAATGGAGACCTCTTTTTTTTCACTACCATAATGGAATCTAATCTTCCGTGCACCAAGGATATACATTTTAAACCTACACTATTGCTATTCAAACATCTAGTCTTTTCTCCAATCTCTGCTTTAAATGCAATTGATAAACTTATTCTAGCAAGGAAACCATAATCAATAAGAAATTTGGTAATGGTTTCCTTGCTATTGATTTTTTCTAAATAATCTGATAATTGAAATTGGAATATCACAATGAAAGTTGAAGCACTTTGCAAAAGGAAAGTGGCATCTAACGCATATTTATAAATGTAAAAAGGTACCTGATAATGTTTTGGAATACATACCCATGTATGCTTCTTTTATAAGTTAAATTCATTGAGCAATGGAAATGATCTAACAGAAGAGCACTGATTCAAATAGGTAATAATTGTAATGAAGGCAATCTTACTTTGGTATAAAATGTTTTATGGCTTAGAAATACTTGCACTGTTATAAAAAACAAAGTAACTCAAAAAATTAAGAGAAACAAATGGACGAGCAAAAATAAACATTTCTAAATTCAAACCATGTAAAAATTCAATCCAAGAAAACAACTATTCATATGAAGCAAAAGTTGTAACAGAAAACATAACTTGTAGGACAACAATGAAGAGCACATTTCTTTCTGAGAATCAGGAATATGCTTCTGATTATATGATCCATGCTTTTACATTTTCCATATGTATTTGATTTACCTTATTTATTTCCACTATTCCGAATTATTTCACTAATATTAAAATATACTCGAAAGAAATATTTAAAGAAGAAGGAATAGTATAATACCACAGTAAGTATTTGATTCATTTGATAAAATTAAGGGACATTTTCTAAAAATGTCATATTTTAGCTTTATCAATTCTGTTACCCCATTACTAGCTAAAAATTAATGTACTTTTGTTAAGCTCTTTTAAATCATTGTATAAATATTGAAATTATAATGCAAATGTTGCTCTTACAATACGATTCTCAGCTTATAATGTATAATTATGATGATGTGGGCAATGGAATTGTTAATAGGGAACACCTAACTCAATGATGAAAACCATTTCCTCATTGTGAATTTCAAATTTAGATATTACAAGTGGAAATCATTTACAAGTGGATTGTTAGCTAAAATACTGGGAAATAATGACTGGATTTTGTCATATACTTTGATTTATAGTTAAACTAAAAGTGATTTTAGGATAGGCACAAAGTTATAGTATGTTAATTCTTGCAATTTTAAGTATGTGCTCAAATCAGGAGTAACTATGATGGTGTTTTGAATCCCTCACAATCTATTGTAATTAATGGCATGCTCATCAATAGTTAAGTAAGTAAATACACAATGAGAGTACTGTGGCAATTTCCTATTTATGTGATTTTAATCTATGATTATTAATATCATTGAAGCACCCGAGTGACTGTAGGAGCTCTTTATTTTAATGGACCATATATTAAATGAATAAAGAAAGTAATTATGAATAAAAATCCATAATCCATGAGCTCCACAATTGAATTCACAAATAACATTCATGCGTATTATGCCATGGCATCAACCCATAACATCTCACACAGTTATTTATTAAAACCTTTCAAACAAATGGATTCACTTCTTTCAAAAACTGAATATAGAAAGAAAACCTGAAACCAATTTGATAAGAAAAAAAGGTTAGAAATAGGAATGCTAACTCACAAAAGTAAAGGCTTGCTTCTGAAATCCGGTTTCTTTCCTTGGAGGTGCCATCGGAGCTGAGAACAAAATCCATTGCAGAAACTCCTCTGTCTTCCTTTCTGCACAGCTGTAATAGCAGATGACATCATCCACTGATTATGTTTCACCAAGCTTTATGATTTAAACGGATTTCACTGAATAATAGTTAAAGTGAGTCATTTTATAAACATGGGAGCTTTAACCCTATGCAGCAAATAATTTCATCTTGCCACCTAATTTCACCACTTCATTACTTGATTCTTCAAATCTACTAAGGTATCATATTCCAGCTGATTATCTCCATGAGAGCTTAAAGAAGTACTTTTTAGTAATGATATGGGGATTACTATAACAGAAATATACAATACCTTAACAATATGTTATTAATGGTGAATTACTCAGATTTCATATATGCTTAAGAATGATTATTCATCCAAATTCAATAAATCTAAAGATTTCACATTATAATGAGTAACATAACGATATTTCATCCTACCCTGAATTATCTTATCATTATTTTAATTGTCACCATAAAGGTATACTCTTGTATTAATTACTTATTTAAATTACAAATGAAAACAGTGAATTGAGAAACATGACTTAAATACGATAATTATTTTACTGGAATGAATTAATATTCTGAAACAGTAATAGTATTTTCTTCAAAACTGGAGTTACACAAGATTAAATTAGAAATGCATTCTTGCTTTATATGTAAAGCAGAATTCAAGCTTAACATACGCAACACCAAAGGTACTGACATCAAGATGCCAATACAATTTTAAGCAGCAGGAGTACGATGAAGAACGATTAGATTGACGAGAAGGATAAATAACGATTTACTTTCTACTTGAAACTGAATTTCAGAATTAACTCATTTCCCTATCATCAAAATTAAAATAGTCGACCTCCTTTGAAAGTTGACAAATCTACTCGAAATAACAATCAATTTTAGACTGTACTGAAAAACCTATTTTTGAATGCTCCAGGATCGGCGATCCCTAATGGGATTGAGTTCAAAATTGTATACAAATAACTAACAAATTTAAATAGTATCACACTGTAAATTAGCTACACAAAATCCTTAGTTTATCTTACCTAATAATCTAATGACCAAATCGCCCCTGGGTTACACAAGTACTTCCACTACCATTACATTCACATCCATTACACCATTTCTCTTACGAAGAATTGAAATGCGGTATATGTTACGTAATTCTCGTTAGCGGCGAAAATTGTCAGGTACTTTTTTCCCCTCATAGCGCCAAGTTTGAATGCTATAAATTCATCTTTAATAAATCCACTGCAATGGATGCTAAATCATTTTACTGGGAGCGATCGCCCCTTTTTTGATGATTTTGCAATGCGCAATTTATTTATACAACGAAGAGCTAATTGTTGCCTAGATAACTTTACATTTAAATTGAATTTTTCATAAAAATGCATTTTGGCATTCAGTTGACTGGAAAGAATCATTGCACTAATATTGTTATACTTCAAAATAGCTGCATAATTTATTACCCTGAACCACCCCTTCTACTCAATCCTGAATAGTTGAGCCTGAGAATTTTCACAAGAAAAGGCATTTTTGCAGTTGAGTGGAAAGAATCAATGCCCTAATATTGTTGTGCCTTAGAATTGGTGAATAATTTATTACTCTGAAACACATCTTCTACACCTAACCTGAATAGATGAGCCCGACGTTACTAACTCCCTTTTTGAAAAATATGAAGAAATTAATCGTATTTCCTGACGGGTTTGAAAGCTTTCAGTGCATCCAGTAAAGCTTACATTTGAGGCGGCACAGGTCTGGAGAGCCCGTTTTTGCGGTCAAAAGTCGATTTTTCGAATTTATTCGTATGGATCCAAAAACCTGCTGCAATAGAAGATGAATGTCCAATTCAATTGAAAATGGTAATTTTTCCTCTTTGGTAACAATTATTACAGAGAATTAGGCCTTCAAACATGGGTGACGTAGATGAGCCGGATTTCTCAGAAAGTTTGCGCAATATTCGCTCTTAAAATTTCACTATTAGAATTGCTTAATTTACAACGAAAGTTGTTCGAGAGCATTATCATATTGCAATCTTAGGATCTATAGCAATTTTATACTCTATTTACCCATAGGTTTGTCAAAAGAAGTGTATTTTCCTGGATGCCTTTTAATTCCCGATCAATTAAAAAGATGTTGACTTATAAAGAAACCTCCCTCTACCACCGCGTTCTCGCATAATACAATAAATTTTAATATCTATTTACTATAAGATATGAAAAACCAGCTGCTTTTAGGTGCTTTTCTGTTCGTTATTGGACGATTTGTGACATCACTCCGCCGAAGCTGAGTTAGCCAGATAGGTGGCTGCCAGTATAAACAACGGAATTTCGGCCCATTTTAAAATCACCATCCTTTCTCATCATTAAAATAGAAATATCCTTTGTAAATAATAGCAAAAAACTGCTTAAACGATTATCTAACTTGATAGCTTAATCAGATAAAATATCCGTCTTCCATATAAATGGAAGATTCCAGATTCGTGTCCTGGACCTCTCAGATTTTATGTCCGTTTTTCATAGGGATATCTAAGAAGTAGTGAAGGTTATCACACAAGTTTTTGCGACAAATCGCTCTAGCACAGGGGGTGGCGAACCTATAGCACGCTTGCCCAGATTGGCACGAGAAAGAATATTATTGGCTCGCGGAACTCTTACACTAGCCTTATTATGTATTATTCACTTAAAAAATTAAGCCCCAGAATAAATGAATGTGGATTCTGCCCATTAGTGATAATAATTAATGATTGTTAACGTCAATAGTTACGTATTAATCCCATCATTGACATAATAAAACAGATAATATCAGTATCTCACCCTATGCTCTGGTACCATATTGGAAAGCAAGTCTTTTATATTTGTCAATATGTCACTCTTGCCGCAATAGGTTCGCCATCCCTGCTCTAGCACATTCACTGGCTAAAGAAAGCGAATTTAACATCGGCGTAAGTCGTGAAATTAGCATAGAAAACGCAATGAATCTATGGTTTCAGATTATTGATAAATATAATTTGTATACTAAACAGAAGCCCACTTTTACCAAATCGCAATATGTCAGTCGAGAATTAACTTAAGCGCACTAATGTATAGATTTGGTTCGATAGAAAAGCATAGCGTTTATTTATTCATTTTTATTTCAAACTAAATCCATAAATAGCGCAAGAACTTTGCAATGGATTAAAAACAATAATAATATATGACAAAAACAAACTCGATAAAAAAAATATTCAACAAAAAGTAACATTAAAAAGACGTTGGTCTGAATGATGAGAACTGCGGTTTTTTATAATCAATCGCTGATCATCATTTACGATGTCCTTAGCTTCAAAAACGCTTTATTTCGAAAATCGATCTTTTCCCTCCAGATTTGCATTGTACAAATCAAAAGTATTCAGTATTACGTCATATTGCAATTATAAATTTAGTCCTTATAGTGGTATGTGCTGTTTCGTATCATCGTTATGTCACGTTGCGATTTTTATGTAATGTTTACAGCGTTGTGTGCTGTTTCGTATCCTATCAGCCTCGAGATCTGAGCCCCTGTCACCCACCCAGATCCATTCTGTCCTCGGAAATATGAAAACCGTTAATTCAAATTTCCTGTCGCATTCATTTTTTCGTAGATTTCCGCGATATGACTCCCACCGTGGCAATGGCCTAAATCGCTTGATATGTATGGAAAACGCCCCTGCTGCCGAGTGATTTTCGAATGTCAACCCGTCAAGAGGACGCCCTTCGTCATCCCATCTCATTCCCAGTTTTTAGCCTTTGCTTCCAATTAAGAAGGTCTTGTCTATCCTTGCTTTTCTCACTGGACTAGAATGCTTTAAGTTAAGGATGCATTGCAATGGCGTCGGAGTAGGAGAATCGGTTTTGTACAGAGTCGGATTTATAGATACAGACTCTCTTCGAAAGATTTTTAAGTGCGTTGCGAAAGAGGATCTAATCGATGCCAACTTCTTTCTTACGGAGACACATCTATAGATTTATTAATGATATTAAGTATGCAGTCTTTTGTATGTATTGGCATTGTTTGCTTAAATAAATTCTTTTTGCAGTTGGAGTGAGAGTGTAGTTGAAGTTGGAACCTAAGGAATCCGACTGTACGGCACTGGAATTAAATCCACCACATCGAGAAAAGTAAAAGACTGAATTCTTCTGCTCAAAATTAGATATCCAAAAATTGAACACAAAATACGGTGAGATAAACAGTGTCACACACTTCAAATATCTAGGCGAGATCCTCGAACCTACAGGAGGAGAGAAGATTGCACAGACTCGACTACAGAAAATGAAGAGGGCATACGGCAAGACTCACGATATATACAACAAGAAATGCATGTCCATACACGCAAATACCAGGCACTACAACAGAGTAATCAAACCCAAGTGAGACACCTACACTCCACAGAAAAGGCGACATGGAAAACATTCTAAAAGAAGAGCGCAAAATCATGAGAAAAATTCTCGGTCCAAAATTAACAGAGAAGAGATACAGACTACTCTCTAGGAAAACCACAGAGAAGATGTCCAACCTAGCAGCGGACATGAGAAAAAGAAGGTTAAAACTTTACGGACACATCCCATCGACTAGAATAACCATGAAAGTGGTTGCATACATACAAGGTGTCAAGTCCACTATACCATGGGTGGTACAAGTTAGAAGTGATCTTGAAAAAGCGCGAATAGACTCAACAGAAATTGAAGATAGAAACACGTACAGAAAGAAGGTTAACAAGTGGAACGTGAAATCAAAGAATGAAATACCAAGGAAACCAGGGACAAAGTGGACGGAAGAGAAGAAATTAATCCACGGGGAAAGAATAAGAGAAGTTTGGAAGGTCAGAAAGAACAGTCAAAAATGAGTCAGAATGCTTTGCGTGATCCAAACAGGGTCTATACTCACCTAATAATAATGATAACAATACAAGGAACGGGAGGGCTGCACTAATAGGACATATTCTATACCACAAGAGATTGATTATGACCATAGTAGATGAAACCGCCGAGGTAAAGAGTCTTAAAGGAAAACCAAGTCTTAGATACATACAACAGATAACTGACCTCGCCAAATACGTGGAATTTAAAAGGAAAGCCAGAAATATGACTGGAATACTGCTGCTGATCAATCTAAGGATTGAAAACTGAAGAAGAAAAGAACCACAATGATACCTCAAATAACTAGGACACAGAAAAATATGAGGAGTGAGGTAGAATGTTTACAAGATTTTACTTCCAAAAAATTCTGTACATACATTTATACCTACATAAATACCCTGCAAGCCGCCTTTCTGCGTGTGGCAGGGGGTGTAAACACCAAGCAATCGAGTTGCCTCTTTATTTTATTGTGACCGCGTATCGTCCGCGGAAAGAATGAGACCCTAAAAGGACTTTTCCTCGCATCTATTTCTCTTATTTTACGCAGATTGTCGGATAGGCCGAAATAGCAGGGGGGTCGCATAATACCAATTACGTCTTCTACAAATGTACTATTTCTGAATTTAGCAAGAATTTGCAGCCTAGCTTTTAATCTCCTTTCTTTCAAGGATTCCCAACCTGCATCTAAGAGCAATTGCTCAAAAGTTCTTCGTCTGATAGCATTTGTGTTCATTCTGGAAGGTACATACAATAGCAATGGACAAGTTGTGAAGCTACGCTAACTTAGAAACAAAAAGATCGGTTGAAGTTCAAGTTGTACCGTTGTGACCGCAGTGATGAAAGGTTTGTTCTGCAAATACAAATGTATGAAACACATACATTTGTATTTGCAAAACAAAGTTACAAACATATTGATTGCACATGGCAATGGGATGGACCTCTATCAAAAGGGATCCCAAAACCCCGCAAGGATTTGGCTACCTGCAAAAACTCACTATTGAAAATTTGATTGACAAGTGAACACAATCGGTTATTTACATCTACATCAATACCCTACAAGCCGCCTTTCGGCGTGTGGCAGGGGGTGTAAACACCGGATGTTCGAGCTATTTCTTTATCTTGTTATTATCGCGTATCGTTCGCGGGAAGAATGAGTCCTTAAAACGACTAGTCCTCGCATCTATTTCCTTTAATTTACGCTCATTGTCGGATCGGCCAAAATAGCAGGAGGGTCGCATAATATTCATTACGTCTTCCGCAAACACACTGTTTCGAAATTTATGAAGTAATCGCAGCCTAGCTTTTAATCTCCTTTCTTTCAAGGATTCCCAAAATGTTTACCAAACCAACCAAACCAAAAAAACCAAATTTAAAGTTTATTAACTTACAAATCAGCGCAAATCAAATCAATTTTCTGTTCTTTAGCAGCAATGTGCATGTTGAAGATTGCAGATCCGAAGAATTCATCGGTAAACGATGTGCTATGTGCTTAGATCTCCCATCCTTTCCTTTACTTTTGCAGTGTTTTTTTAAATAATTTTTGTCAAATTTCTGTAATTCCATAACCATACGATGAATTCAGAGGTTAAGTGTAAGAGAGCCTAACCTCGTCAAATAAGGGTTTTATAATAATAATAATAAATCGACGGACGTGATGATGGTAATCTCACAAAATAAAGGAGACAATAAAATGTAGTATTGTCACCATTATGAGTTAATCTTGAACGAAGAGGAAAACAATCCGTCATCAAAGGTCATGAGCACATCTAAGTTTTGGAACAGTGTGAAATAATCCCCGACCTTGATCTATCGTTTTCTGATTCGGTGTCTCTTCCGGTATGCAAACTTATAATCTTATTTAGCACGCGAGCTTTAGATTTCGCGGGAATGAATGGAATTTGGAGGTGAATCCTCATATAGCTAATTACTTACAGTTCGGCAAAAACGATTCATTCATTCATTTTACAGTAATTCCGGTTCTTTATTTTCAATCAACATGCTCAGATGGCCACATAATAAAATTTTCTCATCCGCGCGGAAATTAATTTATTTATCTCCATTCGGTTACTTTAAATATAATTATTTTTCTTATTCTCGGATCGGTTACGCAATCTTTCATTGGTTGAAAAATAAACTCATCCCTCCGAAGTATTCCTTCGAATTATTCGCCAACAAACTACTGAATCAAGGGCCTATACTCAGGGAATAATCATTTTTCTTCATTGTCAACTCACGACAATAAGAAAGAAATATTCTGCGTAATAATCAACAAGTAATCTCATAAAGCTCCTTGTGCATTTTCTGGACATATGCCTTGTTTATTAGTTTCATTTTATTATTTATTTGTTAACTCAAGGACTTTCCATTATCTTCGAAACTGATACATTTTGAGAAAAACTAATTAGTCAAAGTCTATCTCTCGGTACAGTCTTTAGCCTGAAGGCTGGTTTGAATCTCATTCCCTCAACTATTAGCAACGGAAAGCTTTGGAGATAGGTCTGAAGCGACTTAGCAAAGTGGGGAGTGAGGTAGTATAAAAATAAAATTGCGTGAGATGAGATATATATGTATGATAATTCTTCTGAAGAGTAAACATGAGTTTAGATATGACAGTGTATTCAGTACTCATGCTTTAGCTCATAAAGAAACCATATATGAAATAGAAAGACTTAGAAGTACTTACTGGGCGTGGAGATATCCGAAAGTTTCCAGGTTGGCTTTGTTTCCAAAACGCTTTATGTTCATGTTAAATAAAAAGCGTTTACATTACCTCCATTACATTGGCAGTTACAATGATCTGGTCTTACGGTTTCATCTTGATATGGATTGCGCTCTTAACTAGTAACTCGCAAGCTATTCGAATAAATATCCGGTCACTTTAGTCGAATAATCGCTCTAAAACTCTTCAAAACTTCAAAAACTGTCACTCACTCTCCTCTTAGTCGGACCCTGGGGAGCCGACTTAAGATGAACAATTCCGTTAATGTAAAGAAAGATGATGAGCAAGCTATTGATTCTTCTATAGATCTGTCCCGCCTTTTACCAATCACCACTTTTCAGGATTCATGCTCAGTTCAGAACTTTTGGATTGCTTGCACCTGCTCATAGGACACATAAACATTGCCAGCTATACCTTTGATCGTCCTTCGTCAATCTTCGTGAATAAGCTGCCGTAGTCGTTTCGCAAATTTAGAGATGAAGCTTGAAGATAGTCTTCCAGATCGCTCGCTGCCTTCCATGGATTTTCTTCCCCTGGAAGCACCCGCGCCACACAAAACATAGCACATTACCAATAGCTTCAGCGTCGTAATCTTACCGAAGCATTTTCTGTAATGTTCTTGTCGATTCTCCCGGTTAAACACGAAACGCCAGTTTAACAACTCCTGATATAAATTCAACTACGTAAGTTGTACCCTCTCTTTCAAAGATTCAATGTCTTTTTCTGCAACCAAGACCGTCATTTATCAAAGGAGAATTGGGTGTAAATTTCCAAGGGCCTCCTTCTCCACTACCTCTGCCCGAATAATGAGTAATAGTTAATAAGAAAGGATGAAATTTGGCAGAACAATATTCCTTACAAATACATGGTTTGCCCTCTGCAAAAAACAAAGTTACATTTAACAAATAGAAACCCTAAAAGTGGGGATGAGATACTAGGCATCCTCTGAAACCCTCTTTGCCTGCCTCGTCTACAACCCTCAGCTGTTGAAGCTCCTTTGAAACGGACCAGGGACTTTTTGACGTCACCTTGAATCATGGAGGAGTTAAACTAATTAATTTAATTTCTACGTGAAATACCTTTATCATATTTACCACTACTTTTTCTATGTAAAATTTTTCAACTTAATTTATAGAAACTAAATTTTATTACTTCGTCTAAAGTATTCTTGCATATCTAGTCATGCATTTTGAAAATTAATTTAAATTAATGCGAATAACCCCTTCAGGAATATAAGTTATATTCATGATTAAATGGCATAAGAATGTCCCTTCCACGGAGGAAAAAGAACATCTCCTTAATAAAGCAATTTTGATACCGATTTCATAAGGACGTGATTCGGAGAACATATTCGGATTACGATTCCCTCAAATATTTGAACGGTACTCAGAGATCTGAGCGCCTATCGACACTATAATTTTCTCGATAAACTGTATGACTAGAAAGGAAATGAACTATTTTTATTTAAAACTTATATCAGTCACTTCTTGCAGTTCTGTTGTTTGATATAAACAGAATTTGAAGATAGATTTATTAGATTATATATAGATTATATTATATAGTGATAGATTCATTTAGTTCATGTTTATATATGGTAGCAGTAGTATTGTTAAAAGTGCTTCGACATCTCAGGTCGTTTCGCACGTAGGCCCCCACCGGGGATCGAATCCGGGATCGCTTTCACCGAACTAGTTGTTATGGCTATCCGGGAGCCCTCATGTTGAGGTTTGAGTAAGCAGATTATATAAACACAGAGAGTTAATTTATTCAGCTCTTACCGTCTTTAATAGTGATTTTCTTACTTTTGTCCCTAATATTAGGGATGAATATACCTAAGATCAAACTTTTTAAATTAAGAGAATAGTTTGAAATGTAATTTAGTGGCCAATCATTAAAGTAAGCTCGATGGTCGTAGAAAACCTCATGAAGTGTTAAAACTCGAATCTTTACTTCACTAGGAACTTTAAAAAATTTATTTTCATAATTTGATATATTGTCACTGTATACTCCAGAGTTGGCACTGTGTTCATCAAAATATACGGAGATTCCATAGCGAACTTATTTTGTATTCTTGATATCTCATCTGTTTCAGACGTTCCGCCATTTTGCTATATCTTATTTAATCTGAAATGTGGGGTAAATTTGGACAAATATAATGAGCATTATTTTTCTTGAGAATGTAAATTTTAATTCTCCAATAACAACCAACAAACCAACCCCGCGCCCTGTTTCTTCATAGTTTCCATTCCGAGCATTGAAATCTCTTCCCTTGACTCGCTGCTGTTCCCTTTGCTTCGTTCATCAACCTTATGATTAATTCATTAATCAAATGATAAAGAGTACAATAAATTCTCGTTGTTACATTGGAGTTGCTGTCATGGAAAATTGTTTACTATTACACCATGCTTTTGGTAACAGGTAATCTTTGTTCAACGACTCACTTATACCCTATTCTACTGTTAGAAATTTAAGGTATGTCACAGTACACCAGCATTATACACGAATGCTGGAACGAAAATACCAGGATAATCAACGAGACTAGAATGAATTTATTTCAATAGACTTCATCGACCGGAAAAGATTATGTCACGACACATCCTATCAACTCTAAAAACCGTGAAATAACCTGTGACGTGCTGGGACAAATTCATGTTCCGGACGTTTATCCCTCAGCAGAGAATATAGAGTAGTACGCGCTATGCTCCAGGCGCCAATATGAATCCAATTTGAGGCAAGCATTCTAGATACAAGATCTTTTGGCGCGAGCATCTCTTTCAAAGGCGGGAGGGGAGCGGCCTCCCTCCGCGGGCAACCTTCCGTGACCTCCCTCCGCCCTTTTCTATTCCCCGAGTTTCCGGGCATCAGCTTATAAAGCTTCAGGGCTTCGTCGTGGGGGGAGCCACTCGAGTCCACGCCTTTTGCACGTCGCCGGTGCACACCGAAAAACTGTTTTCGACCGCTTGGCGCCTTTCTACGGCACCCGATGGCGCGGCGCAGGAGGTGGACGGCCGCTGCCTGGAGACACGGCTGCCCAGGTATGGACGCCGCACCTATCTTATCATATCCTCCGAACTGTGTCATCGGCAGATTATTAGAAGCTTTAAGTACGCGACGGAATACTATTCTTGCCTGTAAATACCAATCCTAGCATCCGCATCAGGCTGAAAAATTTGGTTGTTTTATCGATTAAGATGTAGAATTATTTGCGTTATAGTTGGGCCATAGGATTACTTGTGTTCTGGCAAAGCCATCTCCTCTGATGATTGTATGTGAATATGTAAACTTTCATACGCAAGTTATATTTACTTCGAATTTTCCCACCAAATCTTTAGTCAGCGGATACTACGGTCTTCTTGTGGTCGATAGGTAAATAATATATATGTATCTTCTTCGCTTTCGTCTTCGAAAGTTTATCTACTTTTTAATTTTTTAATCTTGCTTCATATTTGTTGAGTACTTGGCCTGATAGAGTGAGCATCTGACCTCTAGTTAACTTGAAATATAAGCTCATTCCAGCGAAGGTGACTTGAATTACAATGTTATATATGACGAGACCATTTTTATCGAGTCATTTTTTGATCAGTAGTGAAATTTTAAATTGACAGGCATTTCTACTGCAGCAAGAAAGAGTTCTAGCGTACACTCGAAATAGAGGATACCGCAGTGATAAACTCGCTAGCTAGCTGAGCTACTGGAGTCTGTATAAAAGATTCCTTGTACTGAGATCCGATTACAGAATGATACATGTGTTACAATTGATTTCCCAAGCTCTGAATTGTTTACAAATCCACCACCTTAAAACAAAATAACGTTTCAGTTAGCCACTTCATGTTTGAGTCCGATCGCCATGTAATTGTCCGTGTAAAATAATATGGAAATACTCGCAGAGAAATGACTGTGGTGAATGTGCTTTCCACCAAGTTTCCTTTACTGTAATTAATCTCTAGATCAGGGTTGTGCAACGGAATGTCATCAAACACGCGAATAGACCCCTAGAATTAGACTACCATTCTCTCGTTCAAGGTTTCGAATTTTTGCGTAAATATGTTTGCGCAGATTTTTTGCTCAAAAAGCCCATGCAAAGTAAGCAAATACATAATTGTATCCCTAAAACTGTAAGCTGATAAGTTCACTAATCAAGTTATCTTTTATTTCAAATAACAGTAGTTTTGACAAATAATTGCATCATGCGTCCCATACTTTATAACTATTTCAATTAGGAGAAGTTTGAGGGAACGAAATTTTTTCAAAAAACTTTCGGAAGATAGATGGATCAGAATAATACCTACAGCGGGCTCCTTCTATATACAGCAGCATATGTTAGACAACCCTGCTCTACACTATTTCTGAATATTTAGAATTTATTTGTGAAAAGTTGGTTGTATTATGTTGCGAAATAATATTGCGTTTTAGAGTCTGAAATACTGCAATGTTAGCAGCAAAATTCATTTCTGCGCGGACTTGTGCATTGAAGTGCGACGTGCAAAGAGGAGTTAATCTTTTTTTATAGGTAATCGATGCTTGCGACGCTTTTTCTCTTCGGTGAAAATGGTTTTTAATTGTGGGGTCAGGAGGAATTTGTTTGTCCCACGGATTTCTAAGTAAAAGTGACTGCAAGCGAAAGTTGCTTTGCAAAGTTTCACGTAAAATAAGATTCGGTGAGAATTTCACTTTTTAGCTCTATCTGTGTTCGTTTTGAAGAATACAAACCACGGATTAAAGGATTTCTGACAGCACTGGCACTGTGGTATATATCCTTGAAGATACCTAACTGAAAATTCACAGTTTAAATAACATTTAGGGGATCATGCCCATCCCAAGTACTACATTTCCATTCTGACCTATGATGATACCGAACATCGTTTCTCCCGAAAATAAACTTAATGACGTAATAATATAGTCTCCATAAACATCGGCTTGGGCCCCTTAATATCGCCATACGAGTGTCACGGTACCCACGTCTCAAGAACAAAAACTTCCGGGTAAATTGTTATGATACAATGTTTATGAGAAGAAGACGAATTTCCGATTTGATTCTGGTATCATAAATTTACTTTTACATAGAATGGAATTCACAAATGTATTTTCATCGGCCTCTTTTACATTGCGTACTTCTAGACCGGCCCTGCTACCATATCTGGATTAATGAAATATTTATGATTTCTCTTTTGATACGGGATAGAGAAAAATGTATCTTTTATTTACTTTTGTCTCAGTCTCGTTTATGGCTGTGATGATATGAGAGCTAACGAGGTATGCGTTATGCTGAATAATGGCATTAGTTAAGGTTTCTCCTGCAATGTTACGAAAAGTGGAGTCATTCTGCTTCACTGAGGTGGGCTTGTTCTGCTTATAGAATTCTGGCTCAATGAGGAAAGCAAGGGCAAACTACCTCACTCCTCATCTTGCATAGTAAGCCTCATTTCCCTCTCCTAGCTCTTCGTAGCTGATGGTAGAGGGGATGAGGTACCAACCGGCCTTCGGGCTGAATACTTTTTCGACATTTCTAGAGCATTTTGAGCCGTTACGGAGCGAAAACTTAGTTTAGTAAATTTCTGTGATTTCTCTTATGTTTTTGGTTTTTTTAGTGTCTATTTCCATAATTGCACATATTTCTAGCTGATGGTTTTGCTACGGAAAATTTACAAATAAGTGACATAGATGTGAAATTTGTAGTTCTATCTTGCCGATAAATACTTAAATAACATTGGCGTCGTACGCTCGCCTCTTAATAACAGGATAATGCACCATTTAAAGGTATTTCCGAACAACTTACTTGCTCTGGTGCTCAACTTCTCCTCCACCAAATAGAGAAAATGACTTTGGAATATGGTTCTTTAACTTTTGATGAATATGGAGAGGTTTATTTGGGACAGAGATTTCTAATAAAGTTAAAATTGAGTAAGTGGATGCAGGCACTGGCATTTTACAGTATACCGTACCGTTCAAATGGAGTAATCTCTTCGTCTATGATGCAAGCATATGAATTTCGGAGGATTAGTAACAAAAAAATTAGGCAATAGGTATCACATACTACACAATACGGGAGTGTTGTTTAACCTACGGTAGGATCGGAATTCCTAATAGTTTTTAAGGCTTAGAATAGCAAGGACCCATAAGCTCGTACTCGTATCTAGATTGTTATTTTAACAAGCGTTTTCCATAGTAGCTTAAGGATAATTCTGGCGAAATTCTTTCGGTATTTAAATCAAGCTATTCTAAACTCTAACAACTTTTCCTTTGGAAATAATTGGTAGGAACTCGTTACCAAGAGCTTAATCTGCATCTCATTCACACTTTCTCTCTTTCTGTTACGGAAGTGTGTAATTGCGGACGACCCTTACTCTGAACCCGCATTTATTTTGCATAGGGGCCGATCCTACATTTTCCAAAGTCATTAATTACGAATAATTTACAAAGTATTTCATCATGGAAGAGCAACGGTGACAATTGCAACATTCACTGATTTCAGACTTAATACTTTTCAATCTAGCAGTCATCAGAAATCTGAGGCCTAGTTTTCTGTTAACCATTGGAATTAGCTAGAGATGTGCATTAAAACATAAAATATCATCACACTTGAACATCACACAGTATTTACTTAGTGTGTTACGGGGCAGTACGTCGTGAAATAAACCCATGGGAATAACTTTGTGAAAGGATCTCACAAATAAAAACTTTCTCACTAGAATTTTGCCGTTTTTAAGAATATGAACTGCTAAATTCCGGAGTTTACTTAGCGGTAAAATATTTAACGCCATACAGATATGACGTTTGAAACTCTGGATTTAAAATAAAAATAATTTTCGAGTTCGTACCCTTGTTTTCAATCCCAAACTTCCTTTTTGATTTTTGAGGCTAAAAATGATTTCTTTTTGAAATACGTTACGAGTGCTCCATAGAGTATTTCTCTTTTGCAATATCTCCACATGGTATTTCTCTCCGTAATCCGTACTACGAGGAAAAGAAGTAACGATTGTTATTCTCCGTCTATGATTAAAAAGGAACAATGTTACTTCTCTGTGGTACTCGTAGACGTAGTTCCTAAGAATTCGGTTTTTTTAGCGAGAATACTCTGAATTTAACTCCTAAATACGAGAAAAATGACATGTTTATGTCAGTTTTTGGTTTTATTTCCAGGAGGCGGAGGGAACTAAACGGTGGTAATTTTTGTTGAGATTTCCTGCTCCACAGTTATGTATACATTGAATTTATAATATTTTATCGGATGAGATTAATCGACGTAAGTATTTCCGGGGCAATTCCACTTCGAATGGGAGTCAAGGCAACGATGGCCGAACGATTGGATGACGTTTATGTAGAGGAAACGACGCATGAATATGTTATCGCGACTAAGCGATCTGTGGTCCCTGCGGAATAAAATCAGCTCTGAGGCCATATTATGCATACTGGGAGAAAATTAAACTAAGCTTCCTCTACAACTTTATTGACATGCTTATTATTGTGCATACTTACATCTAACCTCTCCATGTGCTTCAAGACGATATCAGAGATGTTTCGAATGCAAACGACTATTTTCAACAAGTTACTCTACAGTACGCTGCTATTCGTATGGGGCTATTAATGTTTAAAATTAAGCTCTTGCATCATTCGCGATTTTAAGTTGGAATTCACGTTCTTAGAGATTAAAGCACACGATGATAAAAGAGTGTTTACTTAGCCACAATACGCATTTATGCCGTATTTCGGCTTACGGAGTGTTTTTAAACTTCTAATCAGCTGGTAATGTTTTCCCAGTTTGCCTGCTTGAAGATTATAGGATTAGATCTTTATTCAGACACTGAGGCTCAAAATTTTGAATGAAGTGTAACATGTTGATGGGGGAGAGATTCACTGAGATTGATACGATTAACGAGTGACACTAATAGAAAATTTTCATAATCAATATCCAGTTTCCATAACCAATATCCAAGTGTCGCTCTGAGTATTAGATTGATTGGATCGAAAGGGGATTGCTAGCTTTCTTGTACGATTAGAATTTTATGTAATGAGGCAGATTCTACTTTCAAAGAGTGGGCAATGATGCATCTTCAAAAAGTGAACGTTATAACATAACGGAACATACCCCTCTGTTGGATATTAATGATTTTTTTTACAAGTAGAAGACAATCTCCATGCAAAATATATTCCAATAAAATGCAAGCAATTTACATTTTTCGTATAGTTTGTATTCCAATCCTAACATTGGCTTTCCGAGGGCTTTTCTAAAAACAGTCACCAGTTATCAGCAGAAACGTAAGGAATCATTCGAAAAAAAGGAACGATAATACGAAAATTAATTTTATCGTGTTCAATTTTTCTATTTACCCATTTGAGTATTTGAGCCCACTAAGGAATTACCAGCTAGCTATTTAATTACCAATACAAATAAAGAACATTCTATAGCCCCTGATTTCCAATAAAGTTACTAAAGATTAGTAAAAAGATTACTAAAACTTCTTATGTGAGATTCTCAGCTTGATTGAAACTCGATTATGGAGGATTTCTTTTTAAAATATCTATCTCTCTTTTCTTCAATCTTTGACACTCGAGGTATCAATCACTTCGGTGAGTTTTCACCCAGCTTTAAGTTAACTAGTTCGATCCCAAGATTCACTGACTTGAAGTGATTGACGCTGCTCCAAGGCCTTCCCATTACACAGGAAGGAAAATTCCTAGTGTATTTTGGTTCCTCAACATTAGGAATGTTTTTATCTTTATTTTCGCTGCAGAAATATTTGGGGGAAATCCAAATGCGGGTGAATTTTGTTTTCATCGACCGCCTTTTCACATCAGTTAGTTTCTCTTTCAAGCAATTGAATTGGCATAACTCATTTGAGGAACTTTTTTTCAGTTTGACTTTTGCCTAAGCCTTGCCTTTGCTAAGAAGTTTTCAACAGGAAGCTCCAATTACAAGCAACACCTGAAAATTTGTAATCTATAGACGATGGAAAATAGATTTCCAAAATATTGATCCCTGTGATTTTATGCCTTTATTCTAAAAATCGACTAATTTTATCATTATTTATTGGTAAAATAAATCGAACGATCAAATCTAAAAACAAAGAAATAGGGGGTATTTATAAAGCTAAATGGATAAATTTACGTCTCTCTAGAACGAATTATTTTTTGAGAATTCTTTAACCTATCAGCATTACCAACTAATCAACGCTCTTACTTTGACCATTTCCATTGGGGGGATTGTTTCGTCATTTTTTTATTTTAAAATAAATAATTCTCTTATGATTTTTTCAAACGCAGAATTTCTGAGTGTTCATACAAATTTTTTTCCTGTCGCACGAATTTTAAGATTACTCTATGCCGGTAATTGTACTTAATGCGCTCGATGTGAAATGTGTCACGCTTTTTGCGCTTAATTATGCCAAGTATTTAATATTATTTATTTGGATACAGCAATATCAGTGATGGAATACTTCATCATGAATTAAGTTCTTTATTTACTGCACTGAAGCCGGAATTCGATCAAAATCGAACTTTTCAGAGCGCCAAAAAGATGAAGAAAATTTTAGGCGACATTACGTGCTCTTTAGAAGGAAAAAAGATGCTAATGACTGAATAATGTTACATCGGTCTTAAAAAAACTGGAAATTTATACATGCAAAGTTATCGTTTAATAAACTACAGTGCATGATTCTTTTTCTGATGATCTTCCTCAGTCATTTTACCTCATATTTGAAAATCTACTCAATCACATTCCAGCAAACGTACGTTTCTCTTTATTTTCGGAGTGCAAAATATGTATCCTCTTTGATAACACTTCTTAGAAGATTTCAGTTACTTACCTTCACGGTTATTCATCATAATGCTTTTGCCATCGCTAATGTAAGTGTACTTAATTACATAAGCACCTCGGATAACGAGTATCCATGAAAACGAATTTGGATTTCCTTACGAAGATTGCTTTACTACTTACGAATGAGCTTACGAAGATTTTCTCCGACTCAGCGAAAGAATACGAGTTAAACTAACAATGTTTATAATGATGCTCGCACGAGTGTGATTTCACACAAAGTTTAGAATTTAGTTAAACTATTGCTTACTGTCAATTATATTCCTTTGTTGGCTAGTATAAGAAAGTACTGTGCTCGTGAGATTAACTTTGCGACTGATGTGAAATAACGTTTCGGATGACGATGTTTTCGGAAAATGAATATGACTGAGAAATAATTATCTTTGTGTTTAAGAATTATCTCCGATTTCATAGTACCACCGTATTTTGACATACCTTTATTTGATTACGTTGAACCCGCGAGAGATTTATAATCTTCGAGGAGTGTCCTATTCAACTCATTTTGTGAGCTAACCCAGAAATATGCGCTTCTGATGCAGAATCATTTAGCGAATGCATGCGAAGGTCGAGAGTGAGAAAAATCTCACGAAGTGAACGATGAAGAGCACGGAATCGCAACGCCATCGGTGATGTGATTTGGTTTGCTAGCTCGGAGGGGTCACTCCGGAGTTCATTCACCAGCAGGTATTGCATTCTATGCTTCATCTTCGAAAAAATAGATACATTCGATGTGCTGTGATCCCCGTGGGATATGGGATAGGTAGCATAAGACAGGGTACCTATCACATCATGCGATATGCAATTTATAAATGGAAAAAAATTTCAGAATTATTTATTTTCAACCACTGCATTTCTAATTTCTGGGTCTTCTCATACTATTTTTCTCGTATTTGCAGCGGCTAAATACCTGGAATATAAAAAATCTTCAGCTTTGAATGTTAATAATTCGATCAAATGTAATGTATACATACATAGTGTATGTGTCAGTTCAACGAAATCCCTTACATTGTTTTAATCATACTTATTCTAACCTTTACGTTTAATTTTCTTAATTCTGTTAAAAATTCTATGATTGCTTCGATCCAAGGCACTTATAGAATTAAATCTTAGTTCTTGGTATCCAAAAGAGACGAATTCATATCCCAAAATATCACAGTCATTTTAATGGGTTATGATAGAAGAAGCTGTTTTCAGATTGAAACTAATTATTAAATAAAATTATCGGGAAAATTATGAGATTACAATCTGAAATTAGAGATAGAATTAAATTAATAATATTGGAACAGTAATTTCGATAGAAACACTGCGAAGTCTTCTCGCATCTACGAGATCTCGTATATGAATGACATGGAATATCACTCTAAGGTATTTCTCTAAAACTTCCTTCTCTTAATATGAATCTGTCGCAGTACCTTATATTTTTAGGTTCAGTATGAATTCATTCATATATTAAGGAAGAATTTTAGTGGCGAAATGTTACTTATTGCAACATTTTCATTCAACAATAAATTAGTATTACTAACGTAGAGATGTTTTGGAAATATTCTATACACTAAAAGTTTCCATAAGTTATTTAAACCAAGAACAAAACACGTTTTTTGTCATCCATCACTATGAGATTAAGTTCTTAATTTCGAAGTCAATTTTATCAGCGAAGTTAATAATTAATTTCATTTTTATAATTCCTAAGACCTTGTAAATGTTGGGCTATTTAAAAGCCTATTTTCTTGACTGCATGGATGTTTCATCGCAAAATAAAAAGGATTCTTTGACATTAAGTAAGGAAACGCCATGCGTGTTTTAAGTGGTACGCGGGAAATATTTTCTGCCAGGCTATTGTCTCCAAGTAGTTTGACTATTTCACTTTTATCTCTATTTTCAGCATTCTTAAGGAAATGGGAACGGCTGCGTGTTTATAAAACGAAAGAGGAAAAGTTAAGTGGGGAATTGAACCTCATCTTGATAAAAAGATTTTTCAGGAGTAAGTTTGCGAAAATTTTTCGTTCAGCTACATTAAAAATGAAATATTCACCTCCTTTCTGAATAATAGACAACGCATCATATTTTATGAAGGAAACGGACTGGATTAACGCAGAAATTCGCAAATTTATTTACTCGTCAACTTAAAATTCGCATGTATCTAACTCATTCTTTTTCAGGCCCTTATCTTTAAGAATTCAACAGACCATTAAAGTAACGCAGATAAACAGGAAGTAGATTCTTGCGAAGAAAGGAAAAATTAAAGTTTCAGGGGGCCATTGTGTGCACAGACTTCAAGTCGTCAGACAAGAGGAATACCATGAACAGAGTGGTTAAATACGCTTACACCGCGGTTTTGTGCCTCAAAACCCTTGGGCAGGATGAGACAGAAATATAAGATCAGATGATGCAGTATAATCCATCGGAAATCAACCTCTATAGCAATGGAATTTCCTTCCGTGAGGTTGACATTAGATACAAAGAAAACCCACCCCCAAAGAGGAATTTCGGTCTGTTAGTAGTCTTTCTGTACTTTTACATGAATGACGGATTTTTTCAGATGGACTTGAGCATAGAGTTCTCCGTTTCTTGACACTCAGATAATTTTTCCTGATCGGATCTTAATCTTCCTTTAACGGAAAACTCAAATCTATTTTTAATTATTAATCATCAATGGTCATGGAATCTCTTAGGGATCTGCTTCACCATCTAACTTATAAATGTGTGAAATTCACGATTTGTTTACCTTGATAAGTAACTAAGTTGTCACAGAATCGCTTCCCTGTGGGACGCTGAGTGAAATATTTGAAGTAATATATTACCGCAATATGCATAACTCTTATCATAGGTGATATCTAATGTGCACGGTACCTTTTAGGAATTTCTTCTGTGGTATTTCGAATGAAAAAATATCCTGCTAATCCATGGTACGTAATCCCATCTACCTGTTATTTTATTGAAGATGGAGTTCCACAAAACTACGCCTTCCTCCGTGGATTTTATTCATGGCACGTAGTTTAGATTCTTCATGTTTTCATAACAACAGTGGATATAGATAAAAGAATAGGGTGATTATTCCCCCGATGATCGTTATCCACCATACATAACGACTTCATCTCGATACGCTTACTTTCCATACTTACAATAAATCCTCCTAAGGTGGTATTTTTGAAGGTGGTTTACTTGTGAACATGTGAAGACCTCTCGCATTGAGTTCACGCATATCTATAATAATGTATTAAAGAACATTTTATAGACACTTTTCGACAATGGACATTTACAAGGAACTCGTTTTTTCCTTTAATGACAGACTTTTTATAATTGTATTACGGTTGAATTTGAGGAGAGTACTTAAAAATGATATCGCTACGTACGGGCAATGCTCAAACCGCTTACAAGTATTGAGGGAAGCAGAGCTCCGTCCTATTGGTGCAAGGGGTGCATCGTACCCGGGAGGCGCCATCTAAAGGGTGACAGCAGAAGCGTAGCCAACCATTGTTATTTTTACAACAACAATATTTGTTGATTTCTGTCGACCTGTCTAGGAAAGATTATGATGTGAAATTAAAGATTGACAAACATTTAGAGCAAAGAATCAGGGACAACTTAAGACGAGAAGGGAATATATGTGCAGTGCATTTAGTCGAAATTATTTGCGTGGAGAGAGCTTTTATTAGTAACTTTCATATTTAGTTGCGAAAAATAGACTACATGCAAATTTCATCAAATAAGTTATCCGCATTGTGATGATAATGCTACTCGAAGTCATGTGAACTATTAACAATTTACTGATCCGTAAGCTTACTACTTACTATGTCAGCATACACTTTTCCGAACCGTAAACACAAAACACTGTTTTTTTTAGGTCTTTCAAAACAATTTTTACCTACAAATCATGAAATGTATGGTTTTCGTATTTAAATTTAATGGGCGGATAATTGATTCGGCACCCGGGTAGGCCGAACGCGGCTCTGGAGGTAAGTATGAAGTGGTAAAATATTTTACCGCATCTTGCCTCCACACTACAAAATCATACTACAACGGTTCGAATTCACGATTACTGCGCATAGCTCAGAAAATGTGTGTTTCCTGCAAATAAGATTTGCAAAATAGCTAATTTCCTGCAAATGAGATTAGCTCCATCTACCAATGTTTAATGGTCAGAGTGGAAACGAAAGAAGGCCTTCTCTTCAGCTGCGTGCTGATATTCCCATCTCCATTCTCGAGGAGATAATGAAATTTTCTATGCATTCCTGAGTTAATGTCTTGAATTTCGCGCTTTCTTGCTGGATGTCTACTGTGGCCTAGTGTTTAGGATTCGCATATCTTAACGTAACAACAGACCTTCCCGACGCTACTGGTGACTCAGCGCCAAGCATCCAAGCGTGAGCGTGCTCATTAATCTCAAAGGAAGCGCCTCCAAATTTCATTATTCCGATTTTGTAATCGCTTCTTCCAGCTGAGCAGATGAGATAGACTGCGAGATTTCACACGGAGATATTACGACAATGCACCTAAAGGAACATTCCCGCGTTTCGCAACGCCCTATTCTAAAGGGACGCTTTGCCCTTTGGATGGTAGCACGGATTAATGCTTAATGTCGCTGCGCTACACATAATACATCAATGTCTCCTAAATTTGCATTTAATGCAAATGTAATAAATTAGGATGTCTCCTAAATTTAATTGTAACTGAAGACAGCATTTATTGTAATGCATTATGCAATATGTTATTATAATCTACTAATTCGGCCTCGACTTTGTGGTAGTTCTCCATTCTATCTTTATTATTTATAATATTTTATTATATTTTTATCAATTTATTGCAATCAAAGTACTCCTTCAACCCATAGATTTGTCAGTGATAGGTGGACGTTCAAGATTATGTTAATTTCTTGGGCATCAGTAGTAGTCTTACATTTGCATTCCCTTTTAATTGTAATTGAAGACAGCATTTATTTTAATGCATTATGTAACATGTTATTATATTTTAATCAGTTTTATTGTAATCAATGTTCTCCTTGCACCCATAGATCTTGTCAGCGATAGGTGGACGTTGAGGTTGCAATGCATTGCTATTCCCAAGGTTAGAGGTTTAATATAGGCAATAATAATTTTCTAAAAAGACAAGATGAGTTCAAGATTACGTTTATCTCTTGGGCATCAGCAGCAATCATCTAAGGGATTGCTGAGCATGTGAATTATACTGAAAACTTAAAACTCTAGTTCAGTGGGTACCTAATTTCCAGAAAAGAGGCAAACATCACTCAAAATCTCAGTATGCTATAGGTTCTTGTAAACTATTTGTTTCTGATGGAGCATTCTTAGAAATCGAAGTCTAGCGGATGGCGCCTAATGCTTACAGGGTTTCATAAATGCATTCCTTTCTCTATTTCTTAAGTTAAAATTTGAACGTTTTTTACCATGTAAAATTTTAATTCTTTGTCGAAGCATATAATTTTTCCAATTCCATCGTTTTTAAAGAATTCACTCCGCTCAAAATTAGTCTCGAAGACTTGTATGATTTATTATTTTTAATTCCAGCGTTATCCTGTTGAGTATAATCAATTCTTGTTACAAAGAAGTGAATGTGAGAAAAACGCGGCGGAGATAACAATTCAAGGTGTGACGCAAATAATAAATGATGTTACCTCCTTCATTTGTGAAAACCGAGTCATTATCTGCTGGCATACTTAAGCCGAATTCTTTCTGTTCACAGCACATTCTCTCACGTTAAGTAAGCATAATCATTGGTATGAGAGTAACACAATGTAATAAAAAATCATTTCCTTAGTTGAATCAGTTCTTGCTTAAGTGCATTCGGCATTGGATTTCTTTTGGTCTTTTAGAGGGTTTAACTACGCAAAAGAAGTGGTTCCACGCATTTAGAGAGTTTATTCTACCTATTCAAACTGTATTTTTGACAAGGATAAATTACCCAATATTTTGTATCTTTATGTCTTAAAGATCTTGACTGAAGATGTCAATTTTTTCAATTGAAGATCAGCTTGTCGATTTATTCGATTTCTCTCTCTCAAGATAAATGCGAGCGCAAATGTATGGTCATACTTCAAATCAACATTCATTTTGTTAATTTATTTTCATTCAAATAATGTAATTTCATTCAAATGATATTTTGAATAAAAGGTATTCTCAATCAAATGTAGGCAATATCCATTCGGATAATATTTTGAATACCAGTAGGCTGAAAAGAAAAAGTATACCAATATTGTCACTGCAAAATTATATTGCATACATACGTCAAGAATAAGTGGATGAATTTTTAATGAGGCATACATTTATCAAAATAAGGGTACAAATTCTAATTGGTACAATTGGGGATGAACTTTCAAGACCTTTCGATTGTCTTAGATTTAATTTAAATTTCGCGAAGGAAGGTGTAGTTCTGTGAAACTTAGTCGAATTAAAACAAAAGGAATACAGGAGTGTACTTTTTCCACCAGTTTATTTACACACGACCGGTTTCAACGAATAACTGAGGATTAACCCGGGGAAAACGATTATTCGTTGAAACCGGTCGTGTGCAAATAAACTGATGGAAATAGTACACTCCGGTATTCTTTTTATTTTAAACTTAGTTTTGAAATCGACAAAATATTAGAGGCACAACTTGCCAATCGAATGGCCAATATTAAAGGGACAGGGCAAAACAATTCTTTTCCTTTTTTAATATCTTTCCCTAGATACTATGTGGCAAAACTATGAAAAGCTACCTTACATTCTCATCGATAAGTTTGTAAGTTAATTATTTTGAATAATATTTCTCGGAGGTGCCAAGGGAAAGTTTTCCACAAGTGTGCGGTCCTCCTCAACCCTTATCTCCAAAGCATCTAATTGTTACGGCCGAGGATAGTACGGCGTGAAGATTTTGAAATGTTATTTACAACGACGGAGAGGATGTTTTCGTCTAAATTTAAGCAAGGAAACTTTCGGTCAAGGCTTTTGGGAGGAGGCATCCGATTTATCGATATTTTATTGGACAGCCAAAAATGAGAAAAGGATTTATTATTATTTGCTGTTGTATGAAGGGAACGGAAACAGCAAAAGGCAGGTAAAGATTAAAGCATCCTTTTTTGACTCACGTTTCCCTTCGACCTCGTGACGTAATGGCGTCGCTGTCTTTGGGTAGTAATCGGCGCCCCGCCCGAGATAATGGATTAATAATTGTCTCTTTTCAAGGTCCCGCTTGCATTCATGAGTGACCGCTTCTCTACACGAGCGTGTCCGAGTGACTGAGGGAGGTGCCATCGACTGTCGCTCATTCCCGACCTTCGACCTCTGTAAGGAAGGCTCCCTCACTTCCAATGCCTAACAAGAGAAACTGATTAGTTCCTCGGCTTATTCTCCGCCCCTTATTCCCGAGAAAATTGCCGCGCGATGGGGGACTTGTTTTCTCCAGGACGGAAGAATTTCAAGATTCTGTTTAACATGACTGGGAAGGAGAGATTTTCGAGATTGCCTCTCGTCTAAAATAGCGCTTAATCATTTGAAAATTTCCTCTTCGTCAAGATTCGAATTTCGTAAACGTCAAAGTAAGGATTTTCTTTCGGAAATTCGGAAACACTAAATCTCTCGATCGATATAAGATCCTATAGGTGCATTAGAAGCCAACCACTGTTATTTTTACAACAACAATACTTGTTGATTTCTGGGAAATATCTAGGAAAGATTATGATGTGAAATTAAAGATTGACAAACATTTAGAGTAAAGAATTATGGATAACTTAAGACGAGAAAGGAATATTTGTTTAATTGATTTAATCGAAGTTATTTATGTGGAAAGAGTTTTTATTATAAACTTTCATTTTTAGTTGTGAAAAATAGATTTCATACAAATCTTATCATTTTAAGTTATTTGCATTGCGATGATAATGTTACACGAAAGTAATGTGAATTATTAGCAAGTTACTGATCCGTATGCTATTTACAATGTCAGCATACCGTTTTTTGAACCGTAAACAAAACAAAACGTTTTTTGAACCGTAAACTATTTCACTCATTTAAAACAATTTTTACCTGCAAGTCATAAAATTTATGGTTTCGGTATTTAATGTAAAGGGGCGGAAAATTAATTTTGTACCCGATCGACAGATAGGCATAGCGCGGCTTTGCCCGTGGAAGCATGCTTCGACGTAGCAACGTGAATGTGGTAAAAGTGCGGTATTTCGTTGTAAATAATTTTACAGTAAATAGATTTGGCTTTACTGGAAACGATAAAGAAAGAATATATGTGAATCCGAAAATATCAGGCAAATAAATTATGCGAAAAAATAATATAAATGGAGAAGTGAACAAAGCTATTGCAAACTTTGATAATACGGAAAGAAGCCGCGAGGAAAAAGACCTTAATTCGCATATTTTCAACAAAGATCCATCAGGATCCATTTGTCTTCGTCCAGAAATTAATATACCTATGTATGTTATTGATTTCGTTTGCTATCAAACTCCTTTCGTTGATTGTTCCTACCACCTTGCTGATGGTTGCACGCTTCAACTGTGGAAACATTGGCAAACGTGCTGGAATCTACCCATAAAAAATTATACGCAAAATGTACATGAAGGTCGAGTCCCTTCCGAGTATATAGATTTTTTCCGCAATACACTTATATCTTACTTCTGAGCCCGATTCATGCATATTAAGCACTTAATGGAAATACGGTAAACTAATTGGTTAGGAAGGGATTAAATTAGCAGTGAAATATCCACTGTTCATTTCCACGTTTCTCAAATCCAGCATACGCATGAAATTTAATTTTATCTTCTAATTGGTTAGGAAGAGTTTAAATTAGCAGTGAAAAATCCACTGTTAATTTCCACGTTTCTCAAATCCAGCATGAACATGAAATTTAATTTTATCTTCGGAAATCAATTATAAAACATTGCACTTATCTGGTAGAATAGTCAATTTTCTCCATTTTAATTGCAAGATAAAGTGTTGTATTGATTGATTGATCAGGAAAATTTCTTTGATTTTACCCAATATTCGAAGTCCTCTTTCTAAAAGAGTAATCCAGTTTTGATTCAAAGACTCTGCGAGAGTCACAAAAGGATTAGATATAGAAAACTTATAATTTCACATTTTTGGAACAAGAGGCCGAAAGTAAAACAGCGCTTTGTGTTTCTGGATTATTTCTCACGACTTTCCATTCGAAGAAGATTTCTCATGGCGTGACGATTGCGAAGAGCCGAAAGACAGGAATTGAGAGGGGATCTATGCAGCGTTGGGTAAGGGTTAGAGGCCATTGCATTTTCAAATATCAATGATTCCTATGAATCAGTTACATTTAACCTTCTTCCGTTAACGTAACCCTTTCCCGTTGGTGTGACAATCTCAGCCGCTGATGCGAATCCGCTTTCAAGTCATCTGCAATCCACTGTGACACCTTGTGTTTTGCTGTTTTTGCCGCTGAAAATGGTCTAGTATTATCGCTACGGTCGTGTTTGAATATTTAAATTTCTACAGATATTTCTTTTTCTAAATCAAAATAAGAACTATACAAAATATTCAGAATTCTTGGAGCTTGATTCATTTTTAATTATCTTAGGAAATATTTCATGACCAAAAAAGTATTTGAATACATGCGAGTAATTACTTGGAATCAGAATGCTTATTTATACATGATTTTTATTGCGTTTATATCTGATCATTCACTTTTCACAATATACACTGAACTTATTAAAATGATTTTAACGGATTAAAAGTTTCTTAACCAGAGGGAATGTGAGTGTTTAATGAATCTTAGAGCTGTATATGGAGCGGCGAAAAGTGACAGGTTTTTTCTCACGTTCAGTGTAAAATTGTAGTTACTCCCGTTCCGATATGAGACAATTCCTTCGCATACCGAGACATTTGGGGTAGGTGAGTTAATATAGACAAATTTTGGTATACTTAATTCGAAACGGCTGGAGACTATCATGTTTTGCATTTTCTTCTATTTCCTTCTGTATTTACTATTAAAATCAAAGTAAAATATCCGTACCAATTAGCATTCTTTTTGATACATACCGAATTAAACTAGATTTAGCTATCACCGTAGAGATAACCCTCCTCTCCAGATCTTACAAATTAAGCTCCTGAATAGCCAAGTGGGTTACGCGTTGACCTTTGGTGAAAGTGGCCCCAGGTTCGACTCCCGGTGAATGTGTACGAAATGACCTAAGCACTTTTGAACTACTAATACTAATTATTTCCAATAGGTCAGTTCTTCAAATATATTTTCTCGTTCTGTATTTTCTCATTCTTGTTTTTTTGAATTCTAATCGCAGCCACCTTTCCTAACGGGGTCTCTCGAAGAACGAGTAAGATTAATGCCTTAATAGTCATTTATCCTGCGCAATGCTATGAAACTCTTTGCAAGAGAGTTTTTACGTTTCGTTAAGTCATCAGAGTGTGATTCAATAGTCGTCGAATGTTACTCTAGGAACACGTTAGCCGTGAGAAGTCTCAACTCAAAGACTGAATCTAGGAATTCCTTTACCGTGTTGTTTTTGTTACATAGTGTCTGGTTTCAGTAATTAATGACAGGTTTTAAATACAAACTTTCTCACTTAATTTTCTCAAACACTAAAGTATCCAATAATTTGAAATCATTTTATCTAATGGATAACGTTTATCAAAACATGCATACATTTTCTCGACTAGATCCTTTGATCTAATTGGCTAACATCTCATTTGTTGTTCTGCTCTATTGAATGATGCATAGACAGATGAGGAGTGATTATTTTAAGGTTGGAATCAGAATATGTTAAGGTTGAAAGGAATGAGATCCAACAAATATAGACCATTATAATAATATTAAACGTCTTTATTAAAGGGCGAGATTGAGACTTATCAGTCTCTTCTTACATCTAAACCTTAGTCATTGCAGATAAAATGAAAGAGGTATTTGAAATTGAACTAAAGGAAAGCAATAGAAGAAGGAACTATTATGTGGGTTTAAAAAAACCTAAGTCTGCACTTAGGAAAAATTTTAAACCCTGCAGGAAAACGATCACGTGAAAGGGGGCGTGAAAAACCTGCGAAACCTACTAACAGTAGTAACTAAAATTTAAAAGAAGAGGGGAAAATGAGTAAAAGGAAAGTGTCAGCGACACAGCTGTAATAATAGACAAAAAATGCACAATTTTTACAAATAGTTCAGATAAGGAAAGGTGTTGGATTTGAAATTATGAGAAGTAAGCAGTAAAATATAATTAATTGCAATAATAAAAGGAGCAAGAAAATATAGAATAAAGATGAAATTTGTGGGCGAAATCTTAGAAATGCATCTTTCAGATAATAGCTATTGAAATAACTAATTGATTATGACACTAGAAAAGGTAAATACGAATGTTGTAATGAGATGGGTACGAGCTCATGAGAGCTCTCCGATCTCTAAAAAGTTGCAATAAATTTACATTAATCCAATGAAATAGATCAGAAATGCACTGATAAGAGGCACGTTGATAGCCAAGTGATGTGGTGCGGTTGCCACTATTATGAAGGTAATCGTTGTTTCGATAGCTTTTTGGCTCCCAAAATTGTGATATTAAAACATGCTAAAGATTAGTATAATTCAAAGAAGTATAGGATCTATATTGATGCGGCATTTATTTGAGTAGAAAATCCTAAAAATCCTCTCTAATTTAGAAGAGAATTTTATTAGGCGTACTTTCCGCCAAAGAAATGTTTACTTGCTTCCTGAAGCAACCTATAATCGTCCTTTAAGGATACTTCCGCAGGAGCTACTGGTTAAGCATATACCCTATATGTTAACATACACCCTTAGATTTGAGTGGGTCCCCCAGAGGGCCAAGGCGCCGCAAGGTGCGGTGGCCGCGCCTTTGGACGTTGCTTCAGCACTGCCTTCCGCTGCAGCGGGTCATTTGCATGGGCATTGAGAAGAGCAGAGGGTATCCGAGCATTCGCTTTCTCTTTCGTCCAAACTTCCGGTAATCAAGGCCGGTGAGGTTCATCGCGAAGATTCTAATCTGATTCGCGCAGAGGGGGATGAGGAAGTAGAGGAAGAGGGGTGGAGAAAGGGAAAGGAAGGGGCCCTTCCCTCATTAGATCCCTACAATGAAAATTTCTACTACTGGCTGCCCGATAATGTTAGACGCAAACTTCCAAGAAAATTTCTACCAAGCACGTTCATCTCGAGAGTGGATGAAACTGGAGCAAACATTACAACAAATTGCCTTTAGCTTTTTTAAAATAAAGTTAGTTGAAATCCGGTACGTTTTAGTAATTCAAAATTAGCGTGTGTAGTTTCTTTACCACCTCGAATAGTGATATTCTAGCGAAGATTTTCTTTTAGTGAAGCATAAGCATTACCTACCATAACTTCCGCCGAGTTAAGATTGAAATAATTTTCCGAAAAAACAGAAATATCTGGACGTGGGAAGCCCCCGTCCGTTAATTGTAATCAGGTATTTTTAGTAAACCAAAATTAGCGTATGTAAATTCTTTGCCCTCCGAATAGTAGTATTCTAGCGAAGATTTAAGTGCAAAGGATTTAAGCAAAAGTTTTCTGTTCGTATTTGAACCATAATCACAAAAGTTAGAGCATCAAGCAAACGCTTCTTAATTGCCCCGCAATCAAATGTAATTAAGAATGTAAACAACTTGGAAGAAACAGAGATACGTCTCTTAAGAACCCTTATAGATGTTTATTCGTTTCGGTTTGTTGCTCACCACTAAATGCTTTAAATATGCTAGTCTACATTCATATAGATATCCTGAAAGCAGCCTATCATATTGCGGAAAGAGGATTAGGCACCAAGCTTTTTCGTTTGTCATTTATTATCGCGAAATGTTCGCGGAAAGTCATTTTGAAAACGATTTGTCTTCACAGCACCCATGTTAAAGCTCATAATATACGTATAGTACCTATTGTACCTATAGTATCCTCTGTTTTTTTTTATCGCAGCAGCCTCTAAAGAATGCGTCACTTTGCGTTGCACTTTCTCGAGTTCGCGGGTAAAGATTTTATCCGCGGGATTCCGACTTTCTCATTCAATATTGCGGATGAAGTCTTACTAAAGTGAAGTAGAATCATCTTATTGTCTATTCATCGCACCTACCGACCATACGCTTTACAAATCCGAGTTTTTAAATGCTTCAGCGGAAATTTTTCTCCAATGCCTACTCCAGTTCAAGTTTAAATCCCAGCGTGACCCCGTGAAAGTGTGATATTCAATTTAATAGACTATATTTTCGTTTACTCGCTTGATTTTCTAAGGATGGTCCTGGCACCATTACCTTCTTTCGAAGAATTCAACCACGGACCATTTCTTGCATTGAATTCAAGTTTAAATTTTCTCGCACCTCATTCATCTCTGCAAAATCGTTCGATGAAAAGATACGGTTATCCTCATTTGATACCCTTCTGTTTATTGCTGAGGCATTCCAGCATATCCTCAAATTTTCATGCCGTCCATTCTTTCGTTGCTAAAGGAATTGCTGTACAAACATCAAGGAAAATAAGGACCGAATTACGCTACCTGAAGAGTTTTCCGAAAGGCCAATATAACTTTGCTCGAACGAACGCTATGTAATATAGTTAAATTTAGTAGAAAATCTATTGCAATCCTAGCTAAAATCTGCCAATTTGAATTCGCAAATTAATATGTAGTGAGGAATTTTTCGTGGAATCAAGAAGGCATTCGATGGAGAAAATAGCGTCCACTTGCTTTTAAGTCTAGGAAATTTTTAAGAAGTAGAGAGCGAATAACGTAAGTTGAGTTGGAAGTAAAACTGGCTCTTATTATGGATGCGTGCAAACCAGAAAGCTTAACAGTGAACTTACAACATTTTGTCACATAAATTTTCCGCAGCGCGAAATGTGACTACAATACTCAAGTCCCTTTTTTGTTCCGCTTCAAAATACGTGCGTAACATTAACTACCTCTAATTTTTGAGAACTCTATCCTCATTCATTGATCTGAAAAATAAAATTTTAAGGTGTAGAGTATGGGCGCACAAACATTTTCGCTTGTGGGTCGCGTTTTATGCGTAATTACTTTTGCAGGTCGTTGAACGTCGGCCAAACACGAATAAAAAGTATATATAAAATCAATTTAAACGCGCTCAATTTAATCGCGTGTCCCTAACCTTTATTTCAACACGAAAATACAAACAAAATAGAACGAAAGAGGTGGACCAGTACTTATACACTAAGTACTTTTTACAGCTGCTATGCAGGGCGAATTGAATTCCCAAATGGGCCGGAGTTCGTGATCCCAAGTTATAGAAGAAGGGGAACTTTTTTCCACCGAAAGACCGTATGTGTGAATGTAGTATGTATGTACCATTCGGCCGCACAAGAAAAGCCGCATGTTAGTTCAGGCTACTCTTGAGCTGCGCATTGCCGTCATTCAAATAGTTTAACATCGAAATGGTGTGTAAAAAAACAAATTTATTCGGCAATCGAATGCAAACCGAAAGATTTCCCATTATTTTCACTTGAAGTCATTAGCGAGAAAGGGAAACAAAATTATTTGAATACAATCATTGATTTCAAAAAGAGACGGAAAGATCGCATTGAGCGCACGGAAGGGCCTCAGGTTCCCCCTCTGGAGGATTCTGGCCAATTCTTTTCACACCTTGGAAGACTTTCCGGACCTAGCGATCAATCGGCTTCATTTTTAATTTTGGGCTTAAGTTTAATAATTTTATCTTCGGTGAAATAAATGCTCGACATCGTGTCGGGTGTTTAAATCCGTGGTGTCCGTCGGCGTTACTATGACGAGAACATGCTACGATAAAATTCGGTTCGGATATTCTTTTTCTTCTAAGAATCGCATGTTATATTTCCGTTAGCATCTCTTTTCGAGAACATCGTTTGAATCTCTTCCTATGCCTTTCCTACGTAGGATCAAAAGCATTTGGGTACTCTAATTCCCATGAAATTTCTTGAAGTCACGGATGGTGGCGGTTTGATTTTGGATTTTGCTCTTTTGTGCGCTGGCAAAGATAAGCTGACTAAATACGAATTGGATAGATCTTTTATCGTAAAAGCCTCAACTTTCCCACGCAGAAATCTATTTTCAGAGAGACTTAATAAACCCTCTATTGTGCTTTATAGATTCTCAATTGATTTTCGAATGTTTCGAAAATATTTACACGCTTATGTATCTACGCTACTAAAGGAACTCTAATCAAATCAAATCATCTTATATTTCTTCGGTCGTCATTTTAGTTACGTGTGACTTGCACGACTCAAGATCGGTAATTATCTTTTAAAGCCCGCGAAATTGGCCTTAAAATAAAGGTCATTATTTCCCTGACGTTTCAAATCCTTATTCATTTTTATTTTAGTGTCTTCACAAGCGCCTTTGTGATCACCGAGCTCTTTTCCAGTTGAGATATTCTTCATACACTATGGATTCCAAGCTACAAAAGTATATTTTCACCCTTATTTTGCGATTTTAAAGCTTGGCTTAACTAGTATTTCTGGATATTCTATAATTTCCACAGGAATCTAAACCTCTGGCCCTTTTCTTCCCTATGTTCTTTACCCAAATACCCCAAATACCCAAATTTCCTTCCCTATATGCTTTACTGAAGATGGAATTGCAAAACTCTTACGTAATATTAAGCCAAACAAATCGCCGGGTCCAGAGGGTATACCAGCTAGAGTATTGAAAGAAATGGCAGAAAGCGTCGCCCCTTATCTCAAAATTATATTTACCAAGTCCATGCGCGAAGGTAGACTCCCAGTAGATTGGAAGTCAGCGAATGTTACGCCCGTTTATAAAAGTGGATTAAGGGAGAACCCAGGAAATTATAGGCCTATCTCATTAACTTCACTCTCCGGAAAAGTAATGGAGCACGTCGTTGTTAGCTCACTTATGAAGTTCTTAGATAGCAATCGATTCCTCAGTAAGAACCAACACGGATTTAGAAAGAACCGATCATGCGAACTCAACTAGCTCTATTCGTCCACGATATTTTAAAGTCTGCCGAAAGTAAAAAACAAGTGGACGCTATTTTCCTTGACTTCAAGAAAGCTTTCGACAGGGTCCCCCACTACAAATTAATTTACAAACTAAAATTAGCAGGTATCAACAAGGAAATAATTGAATGGATCAAGAATTTTCTACACGAG